>ML816585.1:75597-92972 GCA_009831015.1 Picea engelmannii
GGGGGGGGGGGTCTGAAAAGGTAATTAAAAGGTGCGCTCAGATCTATGGTTGCCCCGCCAATGCACAAATCAATGGTCCACAAGAGATTCCAGACCCCCCTGACTGTTCTACTTTTAACGGTGAGGGGGGGGGTCCGACGTGATGGTTAAGGAGCACGCTCAAATCAATGGCTGATCTAGCTTTGTTTAGATCAATGGTCAGCCATTGATCCCGGACCCCCCAAAATTTTCTACTTTTAAAGGCAAGGGGGTCCAGAATGAAGTTGTGTCTAGGCGGGCCCCATCCCTACATGGCATTATCTCATTACATCTTACCTCGCCACTCCAAACTATTCACCACCTATCATTCTTCCAACTCACCACCGTCATTCAGAATTGTCACACCCTGAAACATCCATTGCAAATCCCATTTCGTCACCCCATCAGCATGTGCCCTCTATCTAACCGTTACAGGTCATATCCATTTCGTTCATCTCCCAATCACCTTTCTGCACGTCAATCATTTTCACACGTCAGATGTCCTTCACCTTACCCTCTCATGCTCTAAACGACCCGTTGGCCATTTATGACTGGCCACATACCCGTTGTTCATCTGACCTGTCCTTTTTCGCCCAACGGATACCCATTCACTAAACTTCAACCCCGTCCCGGTCATTCCCATTCCATTCACACTCCCTGCGTATCAGAGACTCATTTTCCTCCGCCTCTGCAACACCTCATCCGAATAGAGTTTTTGCCTATTAACGTGTGTTCAGTGTGCAGGTATCGGTGGAAAACAATGGCGCCCAAAAGCAAAAAGTCAAATGCGGAGGAAAATCCTTTTCTCCCACCTCTGGTTGATCTCGACTGGATTCCGTTAGCAGACAAAGACTACTTGTTCTCAGAAACTAGGTTCGATTTTGATTTTGTCGAGCTACAGTCATGGTTTAAAGACACCTTCATTGATTAGAGCGATGAAATTGGGATCTGGCAGTTGAATTTCCCCCTGTATCTTTTTCCCCAAATCTATCATTTCCCTGAATTCGCTCTCAAATGCCAAGCGCACTACCTCCCTGATCAGAGAGCCATAGTGTCTTTGACCGGAGAAACCTTTTTCCTAATTACACCCGAGGCAATTGATCAAATGATGCAGGTACCCAGAGTCGAACCCCATTCTCCCCTTACACTTGAAATTTTGACAGAAATGTATCAGAACTTATCATTTCCCCAAAGAGCACAAATCTTTGAGCTTTTCCTAACTCAAGACGCCCAATTCCCTAAAAAGAATCCTCCTTGGCATTCTTCCATATTTTCCAAAAAGAGAAACCAAATTATCTCCACAATGTGTTTCTTGCTCGGTTACTTCTACGATGAATGGGTGGATGAACCTATCTTAGGTTTCCTGTCCATTTTCTCTGCTGAAGAGAAAGTCGCCACCCATTTTGATTACAGCTATTTCTTGGTCGATAACCTACACGACCAGCTGGAAAATTTCCCTACAGAAGGCATGTTCCAGTATTCTTCAATACTCGCCTACATGTTCATGTTCTATCAAGTAGACAAATTTTCCTTTTGACATGCAGAAGATGGACAAGGAAGGAAAACCTCAAGCAGACACTTTATGGACGTCGTTGCTCAAAAGAAACTCCACTAAGTTCACTTTTAAACAATTCATTGAGTTGTTTTATCACCCAGTTGTAGGCATGTTTAGTGGAAGACCTGAGCCGAGGATAAACGAGGAGATCCAAAGATTTCTGCACCTTTCAGATCTCGCAAAGACTGGGGACTAGTTTCTATACCAGAATCACACAGAAATCAGAGTGTATGGGTGTGAACTAGCTCCATACAAGTTGCCCAAGTATGTGCTTGTTCGAATATTCGCACTGGAGTATATTCATCAGATGATAAAATCTGATGACATCCATTTTGTGTCTCTAAAGAAAAAATAGCAGATGAGGATCAAAGGGAAAATAGGATCGTTTATCTACAACAGTCGAGTTGTTGGCGAAGAGGCAGATAAACTATTGAAGGAAATGAAATTCAGCACCATTTTCATTTGGCGATATGACCCCAATGGGATCATTGCAAAGATGAGATCCAAGAACAAAATTTCACCTTATGATTACACCCTCAAACCACAAATTGAAAAGTATGTGAACCAGACAGAGTGGGAAGCAAACACTCTAGTAGATATAGAGCCACGTGAATCTCCTTCAGTCTCTTTTTCACTGACTACCACTTCATAGGTACCCAAGGAAAAAAGGCCAAGACAGGATGCTTCACCTTCAATCACTGAGGTATCAGCAGAAGATTTTCAGGTATACAGGAAGAAATCCAAAACCACTCATGCTACTCACATGTCTAGTGAGGAAGAGCCCTACTCTGCCAAAGTGATTGAAAGAAGACAACAGGTGGTGTCAACTTCTTCTTCAAAGAAGAAGACATAGATATTTGTGACCACCCAAACTCCACAAGGATCTGTACCTCTAAGCATTTTTGAAAAATATGACATGATTAAAAAGAAGAACCAAACGCTAACCAACGACACCTACTCTCAGTTTTGGAAGCAAACTTCCACAGCACAACATCGATTGTTGTCAGCCTTTGACATAGAGAAAGGAAGAATGCATCTGGCATTTCTGCAAGCACATGTGTATCAACCCAAAGAGATCACTGATTACAAGAGGTCAACTATCGTTTTTGACACCAAACAAGTCCATCCAGCTGACCAAATAGACTTGCACAGACAGAATAGAGAAATGGTTTTCTCCACATTGATACATGCTTCCTCTACAGCAACAAATTTACAGGTGTCTTTTAGCAATGTTCAGACCCAATTGAAGTTGGAAAAGATATCCTCTTTTGAAAAAAATAACAGAATAAAATCCTTAGAGGAGTTGGTGCTCAAGATTGGGTATGATCCCTCGAATGTAAAAGCAACAGAGGAAATGTTAAAGAAAAAGAATGTTGATATTGCATATTTAAGAAAACAACTGAAATTGCCACCAACAGAGGATTCACAAGCTAAAGAAATGGCTGAGGCAGAAAACGAGAAAGAAGAATTGTTGAAACTTATCATGCAGCAGAACGCACAGCTCAGGGAAATGGAGGCAGAGTTGGAAAAGTTATTGAAAGAGAAGGAACAATCGACCCCGATGGAATTCATTCCATTGAGTGTAGTTCCCATCACGGAAGTCAGTACAACAACTATGCCAACAACGACTACAGCAAAAATTCCATCAACGACTCCATTGATAGCACTGGAAAAAACTATGGAGCTAGCAAAGTCCATGGCGGAGATGACTCTGCAGGGAACAGAGATCAATAGGCTGAAAATGGAGATTGAAAGTCTATAGAAACTCAAGCCTTCTTTCCAAACAAGATACAATATTGAGAGACAAGTATTAGAGAAGCTCAAGCAGGAAATACACCAGCTTCAGAAACAAACTGTGGCAGGTAAGACATTAGTAGAGGCTAAGGAAAATATATGGACAGATATCTCGAAATCCATAAATGAAATTTGGCCCATGTTGCAAATCATGTTCGAGCAACATGATCTGGTGTTAAAGAGTAGGCAGGCCATTGACAGGATAAGAACAAAGCTGGGTGAGATTCCCTCGGCAGCCAACGAGATCATCAAATTTTTTAATTCAAAAACCAAGGAAGAGCTTGAAGACCTAAAATTTGAAGATAGGACAGAAACTATCCTTGAAGTCAAAAGAGTGTTGACCAAGAGAGGATTAATGCTGCAGTTGGACGAGAAAGCTCATAACATGGACATTGGGGTTCAGAGATTTTTTAGCAAGATTGAGGCCTTATAAAAAAAGGGCCTTCCTGGTTTACTTGTCCTAAATGATAAATTGATGACTTTGTCAGATTATAAGCAAAAGATTGCCACCATGGCCAAAGACAATTCCAAGTTTTCAGGGATACAGAGCAGCATCACAGGAAAAGTATTCTTGGAGACTTTGCAACCTGACCTCAGCATACAGCACGAAGTCAAGTACATTTTCCTCACCAAGACGACTTTTGCTAAGTATACCGAGATGGATGAAATCTACCACCAGCTATTGAAAGTTACCATCCCTGGTACACAGAGATGGAATGAACTATGCGAATTGATCGAATAAAGATAAATATTTTGTCCAAGTCAGCATCCAGTGCAGTCAGAGTCATATGAATGACTCACCAACGGTCTTCCCCAAAATCAACATGAGAGATTCGACACATCATCATCAGTTCCCATATTTTTGCATCTTGTTATCTAGATAGTTAAAAATAGCATCTGCCATGTCATGATCATTGATGACAAGATCGTTTGTAATCTTTATTATATATACTTCAAACTTTGAAGTTCTGATGGTTGATTTTTTTTTATGCTCGAGCAAGTTGTAATCTGTATTCTTTTCAAAAAGATCAGTCTAGTAATACAAGGAGACGTTTCACAAGATTCCTGTGTGTTAATTGTTGGTGAAGTTTTATCTGTCTTCGTAAAAGTTTTCTTTCTCAGTTATCATGTTGTTTTCTAATCTAATCTCTAAAAGAAGTTAAATTTGCAGAATTTGCCATTGTGTACTTTGTTCTTAATCTTTTATAGATTTATATGTTTTCTTTCTGATGTTATAACAAAGAAATTCTTAATTGCTTCTTTGTTTTAACTGATATCTCACCTTTTCTTCAAATCCATCATTTTATTTCTAAAAGGATCCAACAATTGCATTTCCTTGCCCTGTCAAACGAATCTTTTAAAAGTTGTCCTCTGATCTCCTTTTTATGAAACAAACCCCATAGCCCAATGGAAGCATAAATGACATTCAACCAGTCTATTTAAAAAACACAAACAACTTGGTATTATTCTTTATAACTAGCCTAAAACCTGAAAAATCCAAACAAATCTAAATCTTACAGAGAGATCCCTCTTTGAAACTGGCAGGGCTAGATCCCAGTTTCGAAGTGGTTGGTTAAGGTTACCTCTTGTAAATTCTTTCTTCCCTTTATACAACCTCTGGGAATTTACAGAGTGATAACAGTCCCCAACCCAAACTAATTTCCTCTCTTTTGGTTTCCTTTCTTGACTCGCACTCTTCCCCAAGCTGATTGTACTCAACCCCCATGTACCCAATAAATTTGGGATGTGACCACTCACACCCACCCTCTTACATTTATTCAATGATTGGCTTTGGGAACACTCAATCATAAACGGGAAGGTTCATATACAAATAGAAAATTTAGGAAAATGGGTTAAATTAATATACATGGGTATTTCCACCTTGGACCCCTCTTGGCCATTATCTTACACACTCCCCCCTCTTGTGGATTAATTCAGCCCCCCTTCTCTTGTCCATGTCCGCTTAGTAGTTGGCATCACATTTTATTATTAAATCATTGAAATACAATTCCCATATTACATCGCTTTGGCAGTGGCCACACATTATATCTACATAAGCATTAATTAAACTGGGGATTATAGTGGGGATGTTATAAGATTTATCCCTTGTTTACATGCTCTCTAATAAAATGATATCTAGTATCAATATGTTTGTTTTTCTGATGGAAAACATGGTTCTTTGACAAGGATATTGTTGAGTTGTCGTCACAATACAATGGATTTGGTCCTTCTTGTCCTTGTATAATATCACCCAATACTCTACGTAACCAAATTGATTGGCAAGTTGTTGTTGTGACTACTACATACTCAGCTTCGACTGATGAAATCGTCACAATGGGTTGCTTCTTGGATTCCCGTGAAATCATACCCGAACCAATATGGAAGACATATCTTCAAGTACTCTTCATGTCATCAATACTACCTACAAAATCATTGCCAGTATATCCAATCAAGAAATCATTACTAGCATTGGAATATAATATCCCATATCTTTTTGTTCTAGCGATATATCTCAAAATTCTTTTTCCAACCTGCCAATGTGAATCTTTTGGAGATTCCATGAACCTGTAAATCAAGTTGACAACATACATGATGTCTATCCTAGTCACAATGAGGTACATTAGACTGTCAACCAATCTCTTGAATAGTTTTGGATCTGCATTGGATCCCACGTCCTCTTTTCTAAGCTTTGTCCCTATTGCAATTGGAGTTGGTTTTGGTTTACAATTCACCATCCTGAACCTCTTAAGCACATCTATGGCATACCTTTCCTGAAATGTAAAAATTCTTGAATCTAATTGAAGAACTTCAATACCAAGAAAATATCTCATTAACCCCAAATCAGTCATTTCAAAGTCATGTTTCATGGATGCTTTAAACTTGTCCATTGACAGATTTCGTATGAATATCATATCATCAACATATAAGCAAACAATCAAGATTGTACCTTGCTTATTCACCTTTGTATACAATGTGGGATCATTGTTGCTTTTGTTGAATCCATCACTGATCACATCTGAATCAATCATGCTATACCAAGCTCTAGGATCTTGCTTAAGCCCATAGAGATCTTTCTTCAATCTATATACTTTATCCTCATGTCATTCAATCACATATCCTGGTGGTTGTTCCACATATACTTCTTCTTCCAAAATACCATTCAATAAAGTTGACTTCACATCCATTTGATAAAATTTCCATCTATTTTGAGTTGTTATAGCTAAGACAACTCTAACTGTATCTAACCTTGCAACTGATGCAAAGGTCTCACCATAATCTACTCCAGGTTGTTGTGAAAAACCTTTTGCTACCAATCTAGCCTTGTGCTTTTCAACTCCTCCTTTCTCATTAAACTTGGTTTTATACATCCATTTTACACCAATGCAATCTTTATCTTCTGGTAGTTCTACTAGATCCCATGTATCATTCTTCTTTATGGAATCAATTTCTTCACCCATTGCTTGGACTCAATTTTCTTCTTTAATTGATTCTTCAAAACATGTGGGATCTTTAACCTTAGCAGTTGGCATCACATTTTATTATTAAAGCATTGAAATACAATTCGCATATTATATCACTTTTGCAGTAGCCACACATTATATCTACATAAGTATTAATTAAAATAGGGATTATAGTGGGGATGTTACAAGATTAATCCCTTGTGTACAAGCTCTCTAATAAAATGATATCTAGTATCAATATGCTTGTTTTTTTTTATGGAAAACATGGTTCTTTGATAAGGCTATTGTTGAGTTATTGTCACAATAAAATGGAGTTGTTCCTTCTTGCTCTTGTATAAGGTTACCCAATACTCTACGTAACCAAACCGATTGACAAGTTTTTGTTGTGGATACTACATACTCAACTTCAGCTGATGAAATCGTCACAATGGGTTGCTTCTTGGATGCTCGTGAAATCATACCTGAACCAATATGGAAGACATATCATGAAGTACTCTTCATGTCATCAATACTACATGCTAAATCTTTGTCAGTATATCAAATCAAGAAATCATTACTAGTGTTGGAATATAATATGTCATATCTTATTGTTCCAGCAATATATCTCAAAATTCTTTTTCCAACTTGCTAATGTGAATATTTTGGAGACTCCATGAACCTGGAAATCAAGTTGACAACATACATGATGTCTAGCCTAGTCACAATGAGGTACATTCGACTGCCAACCAATCTCTTGATTAGTGTTGGATCTACATTAGAACCCACATCCCCTTTACTAAGCTTTGTCCCTGTTGCAATTGGAGTTGGCGTTGATTTACAATTCATCATCCCGAACCTCTTCAGCACATCCATGGCATACCTTGAGTGAAATGAAAAATTTATTGAATCTAATTGAAGAACTTCAATACCAAGGAAATATCTCATTAACCCCAAATCAGTCATTTCAAATTCATGTTTCATGGCTGCTTTAAACTTGTCCACTGACAGACTTCCTGTGAATATCATATCATCAACATATAAGCAAACAATCAAGATTTTACCTTACTTATTCACCTTTGTATACAATGTGGGCTCACTGTTGCTTATGTTGAATCCATCACTGATCAAATATGAATCAATCATGTTATACCAAGCTCTAGGAGTTTACTTAAGCCCATAGAGAGATTTCTTCAATCTATAGACTTTATCTTCATGTCATTCAATCACATATCCTGGTGGTTTCTCCACATATACTTCTTCTTCCAAAAAACCATTCAAGAAAGCTAACTTCACATCCATTTGATAAATTTTCCACTTGTTTTGAGTCATTGTAGCTAAGAGAACTCTAGTTGTATCTAACCTTGCAACCGGTGCAAAGGTCTCGCCATAATCTACTCCAGGCTATTGTGAAAAACATTTTGCTACCAATCTAGCCTTGTGCTTTTCAACTTCTCCTTTCTCATTAAACTTGGTTTTGTAAACCCATTTTACACTAACGTAATATTTCTCTTATGGTAATTCTACTAGATCCCATGTATCATTCTTCTTCACCCATTGCTTGGACTAAATTTTCTTCTTTAATTGCTTCTTCAAAAAATGTGGGTTGACAAGTAAACAATGCAAAATTTGAATGCACATCTAGATCTTCATATATTTCTCTTAAACTTCTAGTCTTTCTAAACCTTATGGAGGAAATTGTAGAATCAAGTACACTACTTGACTGAGAAGTAGAAGTAGACTGTGTTATTGGGCTAGATGAATCACCTTGAACAAAATTTATTGGAGTTCTTGTTGGAGTATCTTTGACTGGTGATTGGGTTTGCAAACCTTGCAATCCACCTTGTGCAATCTTCTCCTTTGCTTCATCTTCTACTCGAGGTATAGTTGATCCAACAGATATAGTCTTGTCTATGCTTCCATCCCATTCTTCGTCTTCTTTGAATTCAACATCCTTGTTGATTATCACCTTCTTTTTCACTGGATTATACAATTTACATGCCTTGGACTAATCATTGTATCCAAGAAAGATGCATTTTTCACTTATGTCATCTAACTTCCTCCTCAACTCTTTAGGCATGTGAGCATATGCCACACAACCAAATACTCTGAAGTGTGCTACACTGCAACTCATACCTATCCATGCTTCTTGTGGAACTTTGTTCTTCACACTTTTAGTAGGAGATCTGTTCAAAACATAAATAGAGCAAGCTATTGCTTGTCCCCAAAAATAATTTGACAATTGTTTTTCTTTCTCCATGCTTCTAGCCATATTCATAATGGTTATGTTTTTCCTTTCTGCTACACCATTTTGTTGAGGCATATACCTTATTGTAAATCGTCTTTTGATCCCATGTTGCTTGCAGAAATCATGAAAAAAAATTGAATCATATTCACCTCCTCTGTATGATCTCAACAATTTAATATGATGACAACTTTGCTTCTACGCCATTGCCTTGAAAACTCTAAACTTGTCAAAAGTTTTTTATTTCTTTGCCAGAAAGTACACCCAAGTCTTTTCGTTGCAATCATCTATGAAGGTTAGGAAGTAGTAACTTCCTCCCAGTGACTGGGTCTGCATTGGACCACATAGATATGTATGAACCAACTCCAATGGTGCCTTTTCTCTATAAAACAGACCTTTAGAAAATTATCCATGTCCTACTTTGCGAGAATGCAACTCTCACGTGAACTAGTTGTCTCTTGAATGGGAGGTAAACCTTCAACCATCTTTTTCTATTGCAATAGTTTTAGACCATCAAAATGTAGATGACCAAACCCAAGATGCCACAACCAAAAATCTTCTGAACATGTTGCCTTTTGGGAAAGGGAGACATGATGTCTATCATAATTCATGGAAAGAGGATACATTCTATTCTTTGTCATATTCACCCTAGAAATCAACATCTTACTAGGAGGTTTATCATATATGAAACAATCGTTGCCCTTAAATATTACATCATACCATTTTTTAATAAGTTGGCCAACACTCATAAGATTATGTTTCAAACCTGGGGAATAATACGCATTTGGTATGTGTTTTTTTTTACCTTGGTTGGTCTGGATGTTGACCATTCCTTTTCCTGTGACTTTTAGAGTATTGTTTGACCCCAACTTGAATTCAGTCCTCACTGAATCATCCAGATCTATGATTAAGATTTTGTCTCTTTTCATATGATTGCTACATCCATTATCTAACAACCAAATATCATTAGAACTCTCTTGAGCAACATTACAAGTAATAAATAATGACTCTTCATAGTTCTCAGTGGTGTTAGAATGATTTTCATCCTCTCTTCTAAGGTCACCCTTCCTCTTTCCACATTCATGTGCATAATGACCCAACTTGTTACAATAAAATCATTTAACTTTGAATTCTTCATACCTTTCATTTGGTTATGAACTTCTACTACTGCTCCCCCTTAAGCTATGAGAATTTTGATTTGGTCTAATTTTTTGTTCTGAACAATATGTTTGGTTGTTGCTTTTGTTTCTCTTTCCCCTGCCTCTTGACCTTGATCCTCCTCTTCCTTTTGATATATGAATGCATTTTCCAATGAATCATCGTACATGTTCATCCTAGATTCATGGGATAACAAGGATCCCAACAACTCATCTACCGATAGTTGTGCCAAGTCCTTAGACTCTTCAATGGTTATGACCATTCTATCAAACTTCTTAGGTAAGGTTCTAAGAACCTTCTCTATAACTCTCTGATCTGATTTGGAATCCCTTCAATGTTCATCCTTAACCGATTTACTATGTTCATGACTTGGGTCATGTACTGGTCTACTCACTTTGATTCCTTCATCTTCAAATTCTCAAAATACATTCATAATGCCTGCAACTTGACCATATTTGCCTTGTTAATGCCCTGATAGTTGGTCTCTGAGATGTCCCATGTTGTCTTTTAAAATCTCGCTGCCAAAATCTTGGGAAATATGCGTTCATCCAAGCCATTTTGAATGAGATAGAATGTGTTTGCATCCTTCTTCTTGTTATCTCTGAGCTTATCCTTTTGAACATTGGTCAAGGCTCGCTCGGCTGCGTGATCAGTTGGTTCTATATCGTTGTGAACTACAAGATCCCAGACATCTTGAGAATGTAATAACGTCCTCATCTTGATAGCCCAAACTCCATAATTTTTCCCTGTAAGAATTGAGATTGTGGTTGTGAAAAATTGTTGCTTGAAGCCATATTTTTTTAAAGAAAATTTTCTTCTCAAAGTGAATAATATTTTTATTTAAAATTCACAACCTAACAAACCATATATATTGGTTTCCTTTATAAAAAAAAAAAAAAAGGGAAAAGATATATATATTACAGGAAAATATATCAAATCTCTTTAACAAAACACCATATTATAGAAATAGATGTTTTGTAAAAACTCAAATTTTAATTAAAAAAACCTTAAATAAAAAACCTCACGGATGTGTACGTAGATAATATTCACATGAACTTTACCATAGGAGTTTTATGATAGGAAAGATAAATTTGAAGGCGTGTTTAGGCTTTATTGACGGCGAGTATGTAAGAAGGGGGGTGTGACTGCTCCGACTCTTAGCCCACAGTGAGTCGACTCTTAGCCCACAACGAATCATAACGACTGTTTGTCTCTTCCCTGAAACCCTCCTCATTCTTTGAGGTATGCGTCCTCCTCACTAATTTTCATGTGCTCTACGACCTACTCTGTGGCTCTGCAGGCTTCCTCATGCTCTCATACTACCATGAAGGAGGAAGGGGCGAGTTCCTTACAACTATGACCGTATAAACTCTTTCAAAAATGCACACAAAAACAAAACTTAGAAACCAGAACACAAGAGACACGAAATTTGTGGCTCTAAAAAGTCTTAATACATTCATTGCTTCTTGAAATATAATTACCTATAAATTGGAGGCATTTCAAAGGTCAAGGAAGGAGGATATTAGAGGTATCAAACCTTTGATTCTTTGGGGGAAGAATTCAAATATCAAACCTTTGATCTTGGGAGAAGAATCAACATTTTGATTTCAAGGTTCATGCAAGGGATGGACAAGGAGAGATTGGAGAAAATTGTTGCACCGTCAAACATGCTTTGTAAGTGCCTTCTTTGGCTTTCCAATTAAAATTAACTTGTCATATTCCCTTCAAGTTCATGTGTTCTACATTTGCTTGTTTATTGCCATTTCAGTCTTCATATATAGATCTACTTTGTCTAATCATATATAGTAGGAGGAAGAGTTCCTTTTCTATTCTTTGTAGGAATTCAATTGCATTGAGGAGCTTGGATATCAAGCCCAAGGATTGGATCAGCGAGGACGAACATCGCAACAAGGTACGCCACATTCTTCTTCTCTCTTGCTTGATTGATTGAGTTAGATATATAGGGACATTAGCAAACATTTTTTTACTTATGTATTTGGACTAAATATAGGGTTCTTTGTTCAAATGGGATCTTAGCCTGTCCACAGTGAAATATTTCTCACAACGGAAAATTGGTGACTCCACTAGGGATCGACTTTTCACTAGTCTTTCCTTATTTCTGTCTTGAATCCTTGCTTATGATTAGATATGTCTTGTTTGATGCTTCATTCTAATCTATCTCCCCTTCCCTCTTACTCATTGAAGAGTTTACAAAGCCATTCACTCAGTCTCTACTGAGTCTGAGCTTGTGGAAGCCATTTTTGATCTTTTTCAGAATCTGGCACTCCCCTACAGTTCACACCAAGGCACCATTAGCTTAACCGGTGCTCTCCTTAAGCATCCTAAGGGGTGCCACTAGCTTACTAGAACTCCCTTGGGCCTACTAGAGGGTGTCGTGACGCTCTGTCTCTTTGAGTACAGGGGTGCCATACTCCTCTTTTGGGTGGTTTTTCCTATTTTTGCCTTGCTTTTCGCAATCTCCTTTTGAGAGGTTTTTAGCCCAGAGACTCTTAATTTGTCATCGACTTTGTTTGATTGAGAATTTTACATTTATTACTCATTTTGATTTCCTTCTTTGAGTTTGAAAATTTATCCTAGTTGTGATCCCCTTGGGTTAACAAGATCCCTTGGTTCATTCTACCTTTCAGTTGTCAGATCTTTATCTCGCAAAGATTTCATATTGCTTGATTGTTTAGGAGTGTTCAGCAACTAGAGTTTGCAACGGTTGTTTGGTTTTGAGCCTTTTTTGTCTTCATCGAAACATATTGCTTTTTGATGATTAGGTCTCTTTTTTTTAACACAACCCTGTCTTGAATGTTGTTTCTTGCTTCTCATTTTTGAGGATTTTCATGAGTGCTTGTCTTCTTTCTCTTTTGCATATTCGAGTCCTTGATTGAACAAATCATCTCGCACTTGTTTTCTTTCAGTTTTCATCATCATTTTGAGTGCACTTTATTTGATTTCTTTTTTGCCGCATATTTCTTTGAGTTGAACATAGATCTCTTTCATTCCATCGGAAAGTTAAGAAGCGAAAAAGTTTGCATATCTCCTTGTATACATAATCAAACGAAGAAAATGTTTGCATTCTTTA
Source organism: Picea engelmannii (assembly GCA_009831015.1). Lineage (NCBI taxonomy): Eukaryota > Viridiplantae > Streptophyta > Pinopsida > Pinales > Pinaceae > Picea > Picea engelmannii. The sequence goes on from ML816585.1 coordinate 88,896, forward strand.
GGAAATTTGTTTTGGTACACGTTTGAAAATGAGCTAGTTTTGCATGTGTATTTCGGTTTTCAGAAACATTGCTTGGTAGTTTGGGATCATCATGATCCCATAAATTGAAAGTTGCATAGTTTTGAGTGCTTTCTTATGTTAAGAAGAATAGAACTCTTCTCCTTCCCATACCTAGAATTCATCGAAACGAATGAATTGCATCTCATTCTTTTGCATTCTATTGGAGTCAAGTCTCTCTCACATCATTAGTTTCATATCCATGAATGTATTAAGAAAAAATCCATTAAAATCAATCACACGCTAATCAAATCAACTAGAACATTTTTTTGTTATAGCACACCAACAGTAGCACAAGATTAGGGTCTTTGGATTAGGAAAAGTGAGTAAATTGTCCAAGACTACTAAATAGACTCTAGAGCACTAAACAGTGAACAAATCCAACTTCTGTATAAGCATAGTCAGGAACCCTCTCTAACATAGGGGATAAACATGAGGTCACATGTGGAAGAGCAACAAAGATTACCCCTCCAAAGCTTGACCAATCGTGACGGAAATATCATATATTAGGGGTCCTTCCTGAAGTGTCACTGACTCATTTGGTATCGGTACTTCATGAACTTTGAATCTATTCGGGGTCCTATGGATTATATTGGTCCACTTGTCCTCATTCCTCTGGAAGGATTTCAGACTTTGATATCATGCCCATATGTTCGGTCCCGATTGTCGACTGTACCTCCCCGGAGGTTGACTGTGAGTTTGTAACCTTAGTGGCCTTTCCTATGTATCTATAGAGGTGACTCTGGGGGGATTCCCATGGTACCTAAGGTAGACATTGTATCACACTCTCAATACCCTTGGAGGGTGACCTCGCGAAAGTGAGGGTTTCTTGCACCAAGAAGGGATGTTACGTGGAGGTTGAGGTAACTGCTTCTCATTTCTTCATTGGTGGCTTGACATCCTGTCTTCAGAAGATCCTTGAATCTACCATTGCTTGGTTGATTGATTTTAGTTTTATTAGGATTTTGTTTCTTTTACTTTCATCGTCGGCCTTAGGCTCGAATATTTCACAGTATACAAGGTATGGATTTTGAAGTTAAGGAACCTCAACTCAATGTTTCTAACGAAGGAATGATCACAGATCAAACTTCTGAAACCAGGAGCATAGCTCTTGGAAGTGGCCAACACATCGAAGAACCAGTCACAACCATCATATAAAGCATTGCATATTACACGAATCCTCTTTTAATTGATCCACTCGGCCAACCACTCACCGATCCACCATCCACAAGATTTATTGATGCTTATTCTTCTTACATTTTACCGCTCAGTTCAACCACTACACAATCTTTTGGCATGAACCAATCGTCGCTTGTTTTTCCTGAAGGACTTGGGAATTTCCCTTTTTCCACAAATATTGTAGTTGATATTGTTGGTGCTTCTTTGTTTGGAACATCGATGACCCAGGTAACCCCAACACCATCACTTGTGCATACATCTCTCATCGCACATGGGTTAGGTAATATTCCTACATCAATATTTCCACACATGCACACACCAAGTGATTTACTTGGTCGTACCATCAGTCATATGGCCAGAAATCAAGTCATCCACACAACCATGGTTACACAAGCTACTCAACCATCACATATGACTAGACCCTACATTGGAGGTCAATCTTCAATAGGAGGCCAACCTTTAGCTGGGGTGAAACCTTCAGCCAGAGGGCAAATTTTAACTGGGGGGAAACCTACGTGGTTGCAACATAAACAATATTGGGGGCAAGTCGTTCCTACAAGTCCTTCTATCCCTACTATCATTAGCTTGTATCCCAGACAACCATTTCCAAGAATTGCTAACCCTTTGTGGGGTCAACTCAATCCGACGGGAATTCCTCAGCAAGGAACTTTGCCCAAATAGGAAAGATAAGTTTCCTTGCTTGATTTGTGAGGAAGACCACTACATGAAAGATTGCCCTCATCATGAGGTTGTTGCTAAATTTTTGAAGGGTACCTCCCAACCGGTTTAGCAAAAAAATCTAGTTGGACAAATCATGCCCCTCCGCAAGGGGGAAACGCAGGTCATTCCCACCATGGGGATGCTTCTTCAAGCACATTTGAGGTCTATATGTTTAAGATGGTTAATGTAATGACTCGAGAAAATACTTATGACACTCCTCTAGGTGATCAGGCTAACGAAAAGGTCATCGATCATCCCTCCACCTCCACTCCTCCTCCATCTTCCACTCCTCTTCAGATTCAGAAACCAATTTCTGACGCAGTGTTGCACCCACCCAAAAGATCAATTTGAAAAGTGACCTTTAATCCAAGTGCTCACACCGCCCAAAACCATAATATCGTTGAATATTTGGCGCAAACACCTTATGTTATGTCAGCCCTCGAAGTTCTGCAGCACTGTCCAAGTCAACGTAGAACCCTATTGTTATCCATTGGAGCCATGGATCCAGAGGAGTCAAATATGATTGTGTTTAATCTAGATTATTTTAAGGAGAGGCTCTCGCACCACCTCGCATTCCAAATTCAAATTTTAGTTGGTGGAAAGAACATCCATCACACTATTTCGGATGAGGGAGCCTCCACCTGTGTCATGTCTTTGCTTTGTTGGAAATCCATTAGTTCTCCTAAACTTAGCTCGTATCCTACCACCTTGAAAGTATTTGATGGACATGGTTTCCAACCTCATGGACTCTTGCAATCGTTCATTGTGACATTAAAGGGTAAGATTGTTTCTATCGATATCAAAGTGGTTGATGCGCCCCTGGATTATAATTTGTCACTTGATCTTTTTTGGTTTTATGAGATGACTGCCATCGCATATTTGGTGTTTCATATTTTATGATTTCCCTATCTAGGAAAAATTCTCATCGTTGACCAAATTGACTATACAACTCTATATCTCCACAATGTTGTAGCGAATAATGTCCCTTTTCTAGGACAATCTAGTCTTGAGAGTGTAGGAGTAGGTCTCCTTAAGGATTCCTCGCTCATGGGAGTTTTTCCTTTGCCCACTCCTGCCACCACATAGGTTTCCATGTTAAATATAATTTTGAATCAAGTATGACAATCCCTAGAATGATCTGATCCTTTGGTAGTACCTGGTCTTAACAAGCATAGTTCTTTTCCTGTGTCAAGCTGATTAAAAAATGAAATAGACACTTACGAGAATAATTCATTGTCTTTGTCGAGCTCATTAAAAAATGAAACAGGACCCCCTCCATTTGAATCGAGTCTCACTCTGGATCGAATACTTAAACCTTATTTTCCTTCACCTAGTTAAAATATTTCTATTAGTAACCAGACGCCTATATGAGGAAAGAAGAAGAGTTGTTGGAGGAAACGACACTTGGGGGGCAGGTCTCCAACCTCTAGACATCATGTTAGAATGACACCACTAGCTTCTATCACACAATTTGGGGGGGAAATATCTCTAGAGAGACACGATACTAGGAGTGATCCTCGATTGGGGGTTGTTCCCATCGTAACGCAGTAGTCTTTTCTAGAATGAGCTTAGTCTTTGTTCTTTCTCGTGCTCATTAATACATGAGAATAGGTTACCGATTATACTTTTATCTCTTTTTTGGACTAGTAAAAAGTTGTATGAAAAATGAACTCTTCAGTGTCTCCTTTAAGATCTTTTTAGACTCCCTAAACATGAAAATATTTTCGAGTGAGCTTGTTTCCTTTCACAATCATTAAAAGGTTTGAAAGGGCGTCTTTTGAGTGGTAGTTTATCTCTTTTTTGGCCTCGCAAGACTAATTACAAAAAAGGAATAATCTAGTCAAGCATGATTAGAAGAGTTCTCCCTTGTATTGTTTTACACTTTTTTTGGGCTTGGGAGACTAAATTTACGAAAAAGTCATCCATGGAGTAGTCTTTTAGTTCTTTTTAGACTCTCTAAACATGAAAAACATCGATATTACCTTCTTTGGGATCTTAAAATTATGCATTGAAACCGCAATGAGGATAGATCTTTATGCGGGTGCAACTGTTGCAATTATTGAGGATAGATCTTTCCAATGGGCTATCATACGCCTAAAATGGAGATCGTATGCAAAAGTT
>ML816585.1:93921-114991 GCA_009831015.1 Picea engelmannii
GGCTCATCGTCCATTATAATGTATTACAAAAACACTAACCCTAACGTCGTTAGGTCTTCCATGCATGCATGCGTGCTGCTCTTCTTTCTAACTGTTGCTTTCCTCATGCATGCCCTTCTTCCCAAAATAGCCTTTCTTTCTTATTTGGCCTACTTCCAACATGCCCCCAACACTGACATGTGGCTCGTCCTGACCAACCTAACCCTTGTGTGCTTCATTGATCTCCCTCATGATCGCTTGGAACTTCTCCATGAGATTTGTTGCTTGTGTTTGGGCCTACGTGGTCTTCTCCTTGAGTGCGTCCAATATCTGCACTACAATCTTATCGTTGACCATCCTTGCACATTCTACCTAGGCTTGTGCCATATAATTTTTGGCTTCATCTGCCTATGCAATGACCTCTGTTGCTCGCTCTTGGAGCGGTTCCATTTGAGCATGGTGCTCATTTTTCTTTGTCTGCGCAGCAATGAGTTATGTCTGCAAATTTTTCATGTCTTGCGCTCCTTTGACGCGCTCTGTGATCAACATTGTCTTTTGCCTCTACTTGAGGTCCTAGATAGATGCACTTATCATTTCCCCTTCCTGGTCCCATTGCTAGACCTATTGATCCTCTTTTGGCTTCGTCCAGAGTTGTGCTTCTTTCTCGAACAAGTCAGTCGTCGAGTGGACATGTCATCATATCTCTTTTACCTGCACAGTTGCCTCCTACTTCCTTTGCTCCTTCACCCCTGGTGGAGTGGTAGGTGTGAGTTGCTCCCAGAGATGCTCGACCTCTTGTTAGTATTGATCAATTGTCTGCACAATATGATCAATCTTCTCTGTCACCGTGAGTTCGTCCGTCTACGTGTTCTTTGGGATTTTCTCGTATGCTACGACCACTTTCTTGTCTAGCCCATTTGCATGGTCCTTCTCTTATTTGGTCTTGAGCTTAGCCTACTCGAGTATCAATTCCAAATCATCCTGATTATCCTTTCTCTGCTGCAATTCCGTTGCATTTGTGCATGCATGAGACTGTACCTTATGTGTAACGTTGACTTGTAGTTTATACAAGGCCTTGGTTGGTATCTGCATCAATACCAACTGTAGTTGAGATAAGTTCTTTAGGGGTTTCTACCCCATGATTTCGTCCATGCGCAGCATGCTGGGTGTGACGTGAAACGTTGAACTTGATTATGTCATGCTCGCTTGATCTAGCTTCACCTCCTATCTGTGATGTTGACGGGGTTGTTTCTATGTTGTTGTCGGTTGTCTGTGCTTCCCCGAGCTGCCTGAGTAGTTGTCGTATGTGTGCCAACTCTTCTTCAATTATGTCCCTTTGGTGCGCAGCATTCTCGACATCCTCAATTGTGTGATCCTGGATCATTTGAGCCACCATGTTTGCATCATCCTCAGTGATCGTGTATTCTAGGGGCGTTTTGTGTGCCTTTGCCTTCTTGTGCGCACCCCCTGTCTGGATGACTGGCCTCTTAGTGTGGCCTTGCTCTTGTGGCATAGCACTTGAGTAGTTCCCTGTGCTACCTCGATTCGTCTCTATTGTACTTGGGGCGCATGTGTGGTGTTCTTATTCTCTGTCTAGACGCCTGTCTTGGATGTCCCCCCTTTCTTTTGTTCTGCCTTATTCTGACCTATCCTTGGTTCCTTGGGCACTGTTACTTCCTCGGGTTATGTCTATTCATGTCTTACCTCCTCAGCATGTGTGTGTTCCTGTCTTACCTCCTCCTCCTCTATCTCTGCGGGTATTTATCGAATGAGGACTGGAATCCTTCAGTCGTCTTCCCAATCCTTAATGGCCATTTCTATGTCCACTTCCAAGATGCAGTACGTAGTTGTAGCCATTGATTATCGGGGTCCTTCCGCACTTGGATCCACATCGAATGTCTAGTAGCTTTTAAGTTGTCTATGCCATGATACTATGCAACAGCTTTCGGTGTTACCCTCCAAGTGTTGGTGATGGTGTCATGTACATCAAGGAGATAACCTTTGAATATAGTTGCATTCGCTTTTCTATTCTTGGCATCCGAAGTGGCTCCAAGAGATAAGTATCGCGCTCCGTGGCAGCGTTTGGGTCTAGTGGAAAAAAATGAATACTTCATCTCCTTCCATCCAATCATGGCTATCAGGCTGAGTAGCCATGAATAATGAAATTATGTCCCCAGATCCTGCGCATCCTTGCAGTCGTCTAGGAAAAGATTCAACAAATCAGAGGCCCAACTGAGGGTGGTGCCCTCGGCACACTGTGTTGCATCTGCGACAACCCCAGTCGGGACTTCCTCCTTGCAGAATTTCCTTAGCAACTTGCATGCCATAATTTTTTTAGTCATTCTTGTCGTGACGTCACTAATACACCTAATATTGATTTTGTGCGACCCCCTTTCGGTACTGTATTTCTTCTTCATCTCCTCGACCAACGCTTTCTCCTTTGTTTTGTCCTCTAGGAATTGTGCGGGATGTCAGCCTTGCGATTTCATCCCTCTGATGTATGCGATGAGCTATACATCTATTGAGACGAGTTGTTCCAGCCATAGATATCCACCATGTGTGTCTACCATCAGTTGTTTGACGCAATTGTTTGCATACTGGCCTCTCCCAAAGTATGGTAGGTTCAAAAGACCTAGAATGTCAGTTTTGACCAGTCCTGTTGCCCATTGGACTGGTTGATTGATTGGTTCCCCCAAGGATCCTATACCCACAGTCTATAGGTAGACTTGCTTGGAAAACTCTAGGAACTTGTCCGTGTCTGTTACATCGTGGTTTGAGTACCTCAATTTCTCTACTTAGCCTAGCAAATTTGTTGGTACACGTACCCCTTCCGGTATGTGCGGCAAGGCAATTGTTGCGATGGGTTTCATGCGCGGTGACCTAGGTATCATCTCCTTGCCCTTTCACTGTGGTGGCTGACTCGATGTTCCAGCCTCCATTGTTCGTTCTTCAGCATACTCCTCTCGTCGACCAATGACATCCTCCACTGCTCCCTCCTATGGTTGTTCCGACATGGTTGTGTGTGATTATTTTGGAGTGGTCGATTCTTCCTAGTTTGGAGTCGTCCCATTAACTCTCAGGGATTCTATAGCGTTTTCAAGTTGCACTTTTCTACCTGCATATTCATTCTATCGACCTTGCCCCTATTTCAGCATATAAATGTCCATGCCCACTGGTGTTGTTTGTTGGGTTTCTTCCACAATGGGTGTGGGGCTTCCTGGTGTTGTATTCGATGATGGGATTTTGTCCACATTGACGACTTCTGGGGGCTGATATGGTTGTTGTTCACTTCCCTACGGTTGTGATTGTGCTCGGGTACTACTTCGGGGTCATCTGGCAATCTGGCTTGGTTCTCCCTATTTGGGTGGTGCCATGGTGGTAAAGTTGTCTTTCGTCGAGCGCGGTAGCCTCTACAACCTTCACTCTCTGCTTCGTATTCTCTATCGCTCTGTGCATTTTCCAATCCCGCAATAACATTTCCTCTCTCGCATCCTTGCTTTGTATCGGCGTCGTGTGAAGCTTGTCGAAGACGTTACCATGATTATGCTTTAATTGAACCGTCGGTTCCTTCGTACTTTCCATTGATTTCCCTTGTTGTCTCCAGTTGGTGCAATTAATGCAGTGTCCCGTCAGTCATTTCTGGAATTCAATTCCGATAGTCAACGTCAATTGGAGCTTATTTTGTTGTATACGCCTTTCCTGCTTGTTTTCGCTTTGTGGTGACCATTGGCCTTGACACCATTGATCTCGCATTGTCGAACGTGCGTGCCCCTTCTACTTTCAGCACAATATGCCTTTGTTGTTCCCTTTTGATATCTTGTACTATATCTTCTTCTTTTTTTCTTTTTTCTTTTACTGTGCGGAGACTTTCAAGTTGCGGGTGGTCGATCGTCCTTGTACAGCTTCAGTCAGCTCCCATTGATCATCCCTTTGAGTTATGTTCTACCTAAGTCCTTCAACTGTAAAACTCCTCCATCTGTGACAATTTGTACTTCATATGGTCCTAACCAGTGCATTCTGAGTTTTCCTGGATGTTGAAGGGATTTACTGTCATACATCAACACTAAGTCTCATGCCTTGAAAGTTTTCCTCTTGATATGTCTATCATGACAAGCTTTGTCCCTTGCTTTCTGAACTTCTTGGTGGAATCCTAGTAGGATATTATCTTCCTCCATGATCATCAGTTGATTCAGCCTATCTTGTACTGCACCTCATTCTGTCATGTTCGTAATCGTTGCTACGTGCAGACTGGGTACCAGAAATTCTAATGGAAACTCTACTTCTTGTCCATATACCAATTTGAATGGTGTGTGTCCTATCAACTTCTTGCATGTGGTCCTGTATGCCCACAATATTGCTGGTATTTTTAGGTCCCAATCATCCCTGTTCACATTACAGATCTTTGCCAGTGCATTTTCAAGGATTTTGTTAAAGGCTTATACTATTCCATTTGCTTGTGGATGATATGGTGTACTCTTTTGATGATGGACTTCAATTCCTCAGCCATAACCTTAATAGTGTTGTTAATGAAGTAAGTGCCTTGGTCACTCATCAAAATTCTTGGGCAACCAAATCTAGTGATCACTTGCTCAAATAGAAAGTGTATTATTGTTTCTGCGCTGAAATCTTTGATTGGTTCTGATTTTGCCCATCTTGTCAGGTATTCTGTCACGGTGATAATGTACCTTGCTCATGTCCTCTTTGTTGGTGGGTTAATTGGTCTCACAAAATATATTGCCCATTTGTCGAATACCTGCAAAGTTACCTGTGGTCGAAGGGGCATCTTGTCCCTTCTATTCGATTTACCAACCCTCTGACATACATAGCATCTCTGGAAATACTCTCTTGAGTCTCTGTCAATGCTCAGCCACCATAGTCTTGTGCCCAATACCTTCTGCATGGTAGCTTTGTCTGCGTAATGTCCTCCTGCTATTCCCTCATGGGTTTCTGCCAAAATCCTTGATCTTTCACGTTCTATCACATATCTTCGCAAGATGTTATCTATGCCCATTTTGTATAAGTGTCTTGCAATCAACTGATAATCTCCAGCCCGGACTACTAGGTTTTTCTTCTACGCAATTTTATATTCTTGTGGCGCAGTCCCTGTACTCAAGTACTGGATGATGTCTGCAAAGTATTCATCGGTGATCTAGACTGAAAATAACTATGCGTCCAGAAAGTTGTCCTCTAAATTTGTAGGTTCCTCCCCATTCGTGACCCTTGACAGGTGATTTGGTCCTTCCTTTGGTTTCCCTGGCTTAACTATTACTTCAATATCAAATTCTTGAAACAATAGTAACCATCGGCAGATTCTCCCCCCCAACACTGGCTTGTTGACTAGGTACTTGAGCATTGAATGTTCTGTGAACATCTTAAGGTGTTTTCCAAGTAGGTAAAGCCTGAACTTTTGAAGAACATACACCATTGCCAGGCCTTCTCGCTCTGTGGTGTTGTAGTTCTGCTCAGAGTCTGACAGTTTTATGCTTGCAAATGCTATAGGATGATCCAATTCTCCTACTCCTTATTGCGCCAAAATATCTCACAGTGCTTTGGCCGATGCATCCACATGTACGTGGAATGTCTTCTCCGAATCTGGGAATACTAGTATTGGCGCGGTGACCATTTTTTCTTTCAACATTTCCGAACCATGTTGACAATCCTCATTCCACTGAAACTTTGTATCTTTCCTTAACAATTTCTCCATTAGCGCGGTGATCTGCACATACCCTTTTATAAAAAAATTGTAGTATCATGTGTGTCCCAATGTCGCTCGTAATTGACGAAAATTCTTTGGTGGTGGCAGGTTAACGATTACTGCAATTTTGGTAGGATCTACTAGTAAACCTTGCTTGCATACTATATGGCACAATAGTATCCCAAAAGGTGCTCTGAAAATGCACTTCTTGATGTTTAACAATATATGGCACTCCCTACATATTTCTAACATAAGTCGCAAGACCTCTAGTGGTCTTTCAACAAGATATATACTGTCCAATCGTCCAATTATACCTCTAGAAACTGGTGGATAAATTCTTTAAACGTAGCTATGACTACTCTGGAAAATATTGTTGGTGCATTCTTTAGTCCAAACGGCATGACCGTGTACTGGTAGGATCCCCATTCCATAGCAAAAGTGGTCTTGTATCTATCTTCCAGAGCTATCTTGATCTGATGGTATCCTGAAAATCTGTCGGTTAATGAATAAACTTTCTTCCCTCCTACATTCTCAAACACCTCGTCCGTGAAGGGTGTAGGGAGCGGGTCATATAGGCACGCATCATTCAACTTCCTCAAGTTGACACATATTCTTATCCCGCCTTTTTTTTCTCCTAAACTACCATCATGCTTATCCATTTTTATTCTTCCATGGGTTCTATGATTCCAGCTTCGAGCATCCGATCGATATCATATTTGACTTTTTTCTTATAAATCGGATTTAGTCTGTATGGTCGTTGTCTGATTGGTCTTGCCTCATATCTGAGTGGTATCTTCATTTCGCCTACCTCTCCCGCTATGCCCTTCATTTCTGTGAACGTTGTGGGGAACATGTCGATGTACTAGCGCAGTAACTTTGTTATGATTTCCACTGTTTGCTCATCCCAGTAGTCTCCAATGCTGGCCATTTTGGGATTCCCAGTTGTCCCAATGTTGACTTTCTTTATCTTGATCTGTGCAACAATTACTTCTGATTCTAGAGGAGGACCTTCCACTTCTCTTTCACCTTCAGCTTCCTCGATTTGAATATCATGCAGATCGTCTTCATCTGGTACTTCTTCTTGCACATGGTAGCATGACAACAGTTCTTTCACTGTCTGTATGTTCCATTGTTTCTCTTTTGTCATGAGTTCAACTTCTGGTTCCTTAATGAATATCACCCCTCTTATTTTCTTAAGTGTTACATCTATGTTGGTGTTCTCATGTTCAAATGAGAAAGTGACTATAAAGTTTTGTTGGAGTATTGTCCAGCTCATAATTCCTCTACGCAGTTCCTGTTCTGTATACCAGTTTGTTGGGATGCCCTCTAATGTATGTATGAAATGATGAGGCCATTCTTCTGGGGTGTCATTTTCCACAGCGCTCTTCACTTCTCCAAGTGTTCCGCTGGTGCCCCTTGTCCATCATATTTCTGTTGATGGTTGCTTCTTTGTTCTGCGCCAAACCGTATGCACAGTAACCGCTTACATTGGTACCAATCCTTGATTGTTTCCTTGTGTGTGCCCCACCATCTTGCAGGTGTGGCCTTGAGTGTTATATCTAGTTCTAAGAGTCTCTAATTTTCTAACACTTCATCTTCATAATGCATCAAGAATGCTTCTAGATCATTTACCCCATGGAAACTGGATGGTTCCTTTATCTTTGTACCTACCCATCTTACTGCACAGTCTATTCTTGTGAATCTTCTTGTGGAAACTTCGTGTAGCATATGTTTCCAGTTCTCTAAACCTATATCTGAGTCTAACGCACATGAAGTAATGCTCCGCCAACTGAGTATCTCATCTGCAGTTGGGTTTACGTAATCTTCATTTCGCGCAGTTTTTCTATACAACTGGCTAATTTCCTCCAAGTCCAAGCAAGTTGGCTCTACAAACATTTCCCCTTATGATGGGTCTAATGGCGCAATGACCATGTATTCTCCTGACTCAAATGTCATTTTCTGTGTCTTTAAATTGATTATGGCCTAGTTATCCAACCCCCAATCCCAGCCAAGCAATGTTGGATATCTTGCCATGTTTTTCAGACAAAGCCAGAGTATGCGTGTTTGTGATTGATGGCAAAGATCACAATCAACAACACAGCGACAATGATGGAATGGCAAGATCAGCAGTGTAAGCTCAAGAGGAGGAGAAACAGTGATCGTTGGATCCCATTCAGAACTCTCGATGGTCGTCAGATCTAGGAGGTAGATCGTGACAAACCACGTCAGCGAGGACAAGTGGCAACTTACGACAGCAAGGACACGTGGCATGAGCATATAAGGACAAGTGTCAAATTGTTTCGGCTTTTTAGGCCACTGGAAATCATAATTATGAGTGAAACGTGGCAGCCACTCAGCTCTTGACATGTCATTAAGTGACGCAAGAATGACGTCACTTCATGAGTTCTTGTTTCGTGAGTTTCAACTTCAAAGACTAGAAAGGTCAAGTACTGGGGCGGAGGAGAGTCGTCTGATCACCACGGATGGTGGACCGTTGATCTGGCTCCATTTCAGAGCTTCGGATACCGGGAGTTGGAGGATTCAAAGACACTCACGGCAAGAATGAAGAAATGCGAAATCACGAAGCACTTTTTGGTGCAGCATGTGGTCACCGTCGATGGTCACATGAGGGGAAAGAGCTAGTCCAGCTAAGCTCCTTTTCGGTAATCGCAACATGAAGAGTCGAGACTCTTCACCACAGGATTCCCAAAGTCGCGAATTGCAAAGTGCTCATTTGGTTAGCGAGTGGTCACACCATGTGGGTACATGGTCATGAGAAGGGAAAGAGCCAATCCAGCTAAGCTCCTTTTCGGAGTTTCGGGGATCGCAACTTGGAGTGTCGAGACCCTTCGACACAGGATTGTCAAAATGCAAAAAAAAATGTGAAATGCATTTTGAATAGGCCCGTGGTCACAGCCAGTGGGCATATGGAATAAGTGTAAGACCCAGTACTTGTAACTCAACGGTGCAGGTTAATCAAGAATATGATCGAAGGGTCATTGTTTATTTTCATGATTAATAAGTTCAGTTACGTTTCAGTTAGCATAATTGAATCATGGTTCTTGATCGGTTGGTGATTCAGTTGCTGAGATGTTTTTCTTCTTTTCCCAAGGAGATTCGAAGTGTAACTGAGGAGGTTGGTGTGTATAAAAGGAGAGATGCAGTGACTATGTGAAGTTGGTTTTTCTAACCGAAACAATGAGATGAACTGTAAGAAGGGTAAAATGATGGAATGCAGAGCATGAGATAAAACTCAGAGATGAGTAACAGTCGTCGAACAGACTGAAGCAAGAGAAGAATAGAAAAATAGCATGAAGCAAGAGAAGAATAGCAAAATAACATGAAGCAAGAGCAGAATAGCATGAATCAAGAGCGGAATAGAAGAATAGCATGAAGCAGAGCAGAACTGCAGAACAGTTTTTGCACCAGAGAAGAATTGCAAAACAGTGAAGAAGGGGTCAGAATTGAAATACATGTATTGTTTGTTTGTCAATCATTTATTCATAATCAGGGAGGAAGGGTGGTGCTAGGGAGGATTTTGGTCCTCTGATATTCAAGTTGGTGCTTGAATATTGGAAGTTGTATCTTCCATCTAGTTGTGGCTAGAAAATAGGGTGACAGGGTGGTGCTCAGGAAAACACAGAGTTTTCTATATACAAGTTGGTGCTTGTATAAATCCAGTTGGTGCTGGAATATTTAGGGAGTTGGTGCTTCCTTCTAGTGGGTGCTAGAGAAACCATAGATTTGGTGCTCTCAACAAGTTGGAGCTTGTAAAACAAAGGTAATATCCTCACTTTGAGTTGGTGCTCAAACATAGATGATGTACAGAACTTAAAAGACTGTCTATCATTTCGAAGAAGAAGAGGTTTTCTCCCTTTATGGGTTTCCTCATGAAAATATGTCTCTGTGTATATCTTATGTGTGATTGATGCTCATTATTTATGTTGTCCATATGATGCATAATATTGATGGTCACTTGATGAAAGATTAAAAATGGTTTAATAGACTTATAATTGTTTAAGCACAGTAACAACTGATTCACCCCCCCCCTCTCTCAGTTGTCTTAGTAATTTCAACAATTGGTATCAGAGCAGGTTCCTTTTATTTAAAGGTATATCAGTAAGCTTAAATATGACAAGTCATGAAGGGACTTCAGCCACTAAGCCTCCTCTGTTTGATGGAACAAATTTTTCCTTTTGGAAGGTTAGAATGAGAACATATTTAATGGCCTTAGGTGTTGATGTTTGGGATGTAGTAGAGACTGGATATACAAAGCCTGTTGTGCTAGCTTCCAAGGATGATAAGTTAGAGTTTATCTTTAATGCTAAGGGAATGAATGTTGTCTTGAATGGACTTGTTGAAGCTGAGTTTATAAAGGTGATGCATCTTGAAACTGCCAAAGCAATGTGGGATAAACTTATTAGTAGTTATGAAGGAAATGAGAAAGTAAAAGATGCCAAACTTTAAACACATAGATTGAAATTTGAACAACTAAAGATGAATGAAGATGAAACAGTTAGAAAGTATTTTTTAAGAGTTGAATAACTTGTGAATTCCATGAAGGGTCTTGGTGAGAAGATTGAAGAACCATTTCTAGTTCAAAAGATTTTAAAATCTCTGCTTGATAAATTTAATCCAAAAGTCTTTGCAATAGAAGAACTAAATGATCTTAAAACTCTATCCATTGATCAACTCTTAGGAACTCTAACTGCATATGAAATGAGAATCAGCAAAGATAAATCCATTACTAGAGAATCATCTTTTAAAGCAGATAAGAATACTAATTCAGAATTAGATGATATTGAGGCAAAACTTGTGAGAAGGTTAAAGAAAGGATCAGGAAAATATCAAGGCAAGCTTCCCTTCAAATGTTTTAATTGTGGTAATATAGGTCATTTTGCATCTAAGTGTCCTCACCAGAAAAAGGACCAGAACTTTGAGGATGAAAAGAAATAAAAATTTAAAAAATATAGTAAAAAGAAAAGTTTGTGTGCAAACAATGACAACTCCTCAGAAGACGTAGATAGTGATTCATCATGTGAAGACAAAGTGAATGATTTTATGCTTATGGCTATGGGAGATCTTGATGATGAACACACAAGAGGTGAAATGGATGACGAAGAGGTTGTGGTAGATATGGAAGGTGAATTAATCAGTGCTTTGGAAGAAATTGGCAGACTCGGATTTAAGAAGAGAAAACAAAAACAATTGTTGATGCAATTTAAAATGAATGATAAAAAAGTTGATGAAGACTTTGCTCTACTAAAAGTTGAGTTGGAAGAGGCAAAGAAAATAGAGGACATTCTGAAACAAAAGTTATCAAAGAAGAAAGCGAGGTGTGAAGCCTTAGAAGAAGAGATAGTAAAAAACAAAAAAGAAATGGAGAAGTTTAAGGCATTGTATCACCAAAATCTGTCAAGTATTAAAGCTTCAGAAGGATTATCCTCCATTCTAAATCAGCAAAGGAATCCAAAGTTGAAAGCTGGCTTGGGCTATGAAGAAGGATCAAGTAGTGATCTTCCAAGTAATACAGAACCCATCAAGTTTGTCAAATCTACAATCATTGACAACAACCACTCTGTAGAAACAAAGAAAAAAAATCAATCACCAAGAAGGAATGAAAGAAAAAATACCAGAACCGAATCTGTAGATCAGATAAATTATCAGCATGAAAGAAATCAACCCGCTCAAAGAAGACAGACTTTTTCCAGGTATAAAGGATTTTTCTATGGATATTGTTTCCTCTGTTCTATTTTTGGTCACAAAGCTATAACTTGTTCTTTAAGACTTAGGGATGAGAAATCAAGATACTCAAGGAATAATTATCTGCCACAACAAAGATTGAGACATCCAAGTAACAAACAACCACAGACTACAAATCATGTGTTAGCTAGGAAAAGGACGCAGGTTAAGTACAACAACAGTTATGAGCATAACAATCGCTATTATTTGCTATTCAGTGAACCAGAATGTTACATCTGCCATAATTATGGACATAAAGTTGCAGATTGTCGTTTAAAGAACTATAAGTCAGATCTGACTCCTACTGCTGAAAATTTCAAGGTTTGGAAGAAGAAAGAAGATGATCAGTGTGGATTAGTGTTATAATCCCAAAGACAAAAGAATCCCTGGTATATTGACAATGGATGTTCCAAACATATGACCGGAGACAAAAGTAAGTTTCTAACTCTAAGTGAAAACAAATCAGGGAATGTAACTTTTGGAAACGATACACCGGGAAAAATAAAAGGTAAAGGAATGGTAAGTCTGAGTAATGGCAAAGGAAAAGCTCAAGACGTGTTATTTTTAGATGGTCTAAAACATAATCTACTTAGTGTCAGTCAAATCTGTGACTGAGGATGTGAGGTTGTTTTTACTTCTAAAGATTTTATAAAATAAAGTATGTGAATTCAGGACAACTGGTTGCAAAAGGGATAAGAACAGAAAACAATGTTTGTGTGTTAAAAGAAGAAAAAGAAGAATGTCACTTAAGCAAGTATGATGAAAGTTGGCTATGGCATAGGAGACTTGGACATCTAAATTTTGATCATATAATCAAGCTTAGAAACAATGGGGCAGTAAAGGACCTTCCAAGGATATTAAATCAATATGATTATGTTTGTAAACCTTGCCAGATAGGAAAGCTTACATGGACAGAGTTCAAATCTAAAAACTTCCCTTCAACAGAAAAACCTCTGCAGTTAGTTCATATGGATTTAAGTGGACCATCAAGGAAAGAAGATATAGGAAAAGAAAACTATTTTATGTTGATTATTGATGATTATTCTAGACTAACATGGGTTGCCTTTTTGAAGGAAAAATCTGAAGCATTTGAAAAATTCAAAGTGTCTAAGACTCTAACTGAGAATCAAACAGGAAAAAGATTGAAGGCAATAAGGTCTGATAGAAGAGGAGAGTTTAGCTCATGGAACTTCAAAGAGTTATGTGATAAACATGGGATCAAAAGAGAGTGCACAATCCCAAGAACTCCACAACAAAATGGAGTTGTTGAGAGGCAGAACAGATTAGTACAACAAATGGCAAGATCAATGATGAATGAAAGGAATATATCTCAGACATATTGGGTGGAAGCAATACATACAGTTGTTCACATTCTTAACAAAGCTCATCTTAGACCACACAGTGACAAGACTCCTTATGAACTATGGTTTGGAAGACCCACCTCAATCAAGCATTTTAAAGTCTTTGGGAGTAAATGTTATATCAAGAATAATGATGAAAATATTGGCAAATATGATGACAGGGTTGATGAAGGTATATTCTTAGGTTATGCTACAAACAGTAAAGGATACAGATGCTACAGTAAGAGACTGCATAAATTGGTTGATTGTATCGACATAAAAGTTGATGAAGAAATCCCGGTATGAAATGTAAGCAATGTTGAACCAAGCACAGAAGATATAGTTGAAGACGAATATGAACAGGTCCAAGGATCAGAAAGAGAAGAATCTAAATTAGATGAAGATACGAATACTCTGACTGACACAAATCAGCAGAAAGAAGCAAAATCACCTCTCGGAATTGTTAGAAAGAATCATCCTGAAAAACAGACAATTGGAGATATAAATAAAGGAGTTCAGACAAAAAGGAAATTGATTAAAGACTAATAAAAATCTCATGTTGCCTTTTTATCTATAACTGAACCTAAAAAAAATTATGAAGCCAGCCAACATGATGATTGGATTAGAGCTATGAATGAAGAGCTTGATCAGATTGAGAAGAACAATACTTGGGAGCTTGTCCCTAGACCTGAAGATAAGAATGTAATAGGTTCCAAATGGGTGTTCAAGAATAAAATGAATGAAAAAGGACAAGTTGTTAGAAATAAAGCCAGATTGGTCTGTAAAGGGTATGCCCAAGTTGAAGGTCAGGACTTTGATGAAACTTTTGCACCAGTGGCAAGATTGGAAGCCATCAGAATGTTTCTTGCATATTCATGTCGTAAGAACTTTAAAGTTTATCAGATGGATGTTAAGTCAACATTTCTTAATGGAGATCTAGAGGAAGAAGTATATATGGAGCAACCTGAAGGATTCTCATTGACAGATAATCCTGATTATGTTTGCAAGCTGAAGAAGGTCTTATATGGACTGAAACAAGCACCACGAGCTTGGTATTATAGACTGGACAAATTTTTACAAGACAAAGGGTTCAAGAAAGGTAATGTTGACAACAATCTCTACATTAAGTCTGAAGGTGATAATTTACTAGTTATTTTGGTTTATGTAGATGATATTATTTTTGGATGTACTAATGAATCCTTTGTCCAGTGGTTTGCTAACTCTATGCAAACAGAGTTTGAGATGTCCATGATAGGAGAACTGTCATACTTTCTGGGTTTACAAGTAAATTAGAGTTTTGCAGGAATATTTATCTCTCAAGAAAAATATTTGAAAGAGATGCTGAAGAAATTCCAGATGGAGGATTCCTCTCCTATTAGCACACCTATGGTGGTTGGCTGCAAGCTCAGTAAAGATGATATTTCACCTGATGTTGATCAAAGGACTTATCGCTCTATGATAGGCAATCTTTTGTACATCACAGCATCCCGTCGTGATATAATGCAAGTTGTTGGAATGGTAAGTCGTTATTAGTCTGCAACTAAACAAAGTAATTTGGTAGTTGTCAAAAGGATATTCAAATACTTGAAGGGAACAATGACTTAAGGTCTGTGGTATCCAAGAAATCAGAATTTTCAGTTAACTGTTTATTCAGATGCAGATTGGGCAAATTGTGTGGATGAGAGAAAGAGCACCAGCGGAGGTGCATTCTTCTTGGGTGACTTGTTGGTAGCATGTATTAGTAAGAAGCACGGATATATTTCCTTATGAACTACAGAGGCAGAGTACATTGTTGTTGCTACTTGTTGCACTCAGATTTTATGGATGATTCAAACTCTTACAGATTTGAAGGTAAATTATATTGATCTGATTACAATTCACTGTGATAACACTTGTGCCATTACTGTCTCCAAGAATCCTGTTCTTCATTCCAAGACTAAGGATATCCCAATAAAATACCATTTTCTCAAAGAACAAGCTACAAACAGAGTCGTTCAGCTGAATTATATTCCTTCCACAAAACAGATAGCCGATATCTTTACTAAACCGTTAGCAACAACCCCTTTTGGATATCTTCGTCAAAAGTTGGGGGTTATAACTTCTTTCGTCTAATCTGTTCACCTGGTCAGGGTAAGTACTTATTGAATATATGTTATATTTCTAAGCTGCTCATAGTTCACGGAGGGAGTATGTACTGCAACAGCTCAAGGGGAGCATGTTTCTTCCTTGACATTGATGTCAAAGGGGGAGAAAGTGTGGTAATTTCAAGGATGCTAGAGTGGCATAATTAGATGTTATTCAAGGGGTTTCAAGGGGTTGCCATCAATGCCAAAGGGGGATATTGTTGGCATGTTTTTCATACAAAGGCAGAGTATGCGTGTTTTTCATTGATGGCAAAGATCACGATCAACAACATAGCGACAATGATGGAATGGCAAGATCAGCAGTGTAATCTCAGGAGGAGGAGAAACAATGATCATTGGATCCCATTCAGAATTCCAAATGGTTGTCAGATCTAGGAGGTAGATCATGACAGACCACGTCAGCGAGGACAGGTGGCAACTTACGACAACAAGGACACGTGGCATGATCATATAAGGACAAGTGTCAAATTGTTTCGGCTTTTCAGGCCACTGGAAATCATAATTATGAGTGACATGTGGCAGCCACTCGGCTCTTGACATGTCATTAAGTGACGCAAGAATGATGTCACTTCATGAGTTCTTGTTTCGGGAGTTTCAGCTTCAAAGACCAAAAGGCTCAAGTACTGGGGCGGAGGAGAGTCGTCTGATCACCGCGGATGGTGGACCATTAATCTGGCTCCATTTTGGAGTTTCGGATACCGAGAGTTGGAGGAGTCAAAGACACTCATGGAAAGAATGCCGAAATGTGAAATCATGAATCACTTTTTGGCGTAGCCTGTGGTCACTGTCGGTGGTCACGTGAGGGGAAAGAACTAGTGGAGCTAAGCTCCTTTTCGGTGATCGCAACATGAACAGTCGAGACTCTTCACCACGGGATTCCCGAAGTCACAAATTGCAAAGTGCTTGTTTGGTTAGTGAGTGGTCACACCATGTGGTTACATGGTCACGAGAAGGGAAGGAACCAGTCCAGCTAAGCTCCTTTTCGGAGTTTCGGGGATCGCAACTTGGAGTGTCGAGCCCCTTCGACACGAGATTGCCGAAATGCAAAATGTGAAATGCATTTTGAATAGGCCCGTGGTCACAGCAAGTGGGCATATGGAATAAGTATGAGACCCAACACTTGTAACTCAACAGTGCAGGTTAATCAGGAATATGAACGAAGGGTCATTGTTTATTTTCATGATTAATAAGTTCAGTTACGTTTTAGTTAGCATAATTGAATCATGGTTCTTGATCGGTTGGTGATTCAATTGCTGAGATGTTTTTCTTCTTTGCCCAAGGAGATTTGAAGTGTAACTAATGAGGCTAGTGTGTATAAAAGGAGAGATGCAACGACTGTGTGAAGTTGGTTGTTCTAACCGAAACAATGAGATGAACTGTAAGAAGGGTAAAATGACAGAATGCAAAGCATGAGATAAAACTCAGAGATGAGTAACAGTCGTCGAACAGACTGAAGCAAGAGAAAAATAGAAAAATAGCATGACGCAAGAGCAGAATAGCAAAATAGCATGAAGCAAGAGCAGAATAGCATAATAGCATGAAGCAAAGCAGAACTGCAGAACAGTTTTTGAACCAGAGAAGAATTGCAGAACAGTGAAGAAGGGGTAAGAATTGAAATACCCGTATTGTTTGTTTGTCAATCATTTATTCATAATCAGGGAGGAAGGGTGGTGTTATGGAGGATTGTGGTCCTCTGATATTCAAGTTGGTGCTTGAATATTGGAATTTGTATCTTCCATCTAGTTGTGGCTAGAAAACAGGGTGGCAAGGTGGTGCTCGGGAAAACACAAAGTTTTTTATATGCAAGTTGGTGCTTGTATAAATCCAGTTGGTGCTGGAATATTTAGGCAATTGGTGCTTCCTTCTAGTGGGTGCTAGAGAAACCAGAGAGTTGGTGCTCTCAACAAGTTGGAGCTTTTAAAACAGAGGTAATAGCCTCATTTTGAGTTGGTGCTCAAACATAGATGATGTACCTTAAAAGACTGCCTATCATTTCGAAGAAGAAGAGGTTTTCTCCCTTTATGGGTTTCCTCGTGAAAATATGTCTTTGTGTATATCTTATGTGTGATTGATGTTCATTATTTATATTGTCCATATGATGCATAATATTGATGGTCACTTGATGAAAGATTAAAAATGGTTTAATAGAATTAACATTGTTTAAGCACAGTAACAACTGATTCACCCCCCCCCCCTCTTAGTTGTCTTAGTAATTTCAAGAGGATATGGTGTTGTGTCGTCCACTATTTCAATCACTTCAAAGTCTGCTTTAGTGTGCACTCCATCTAGGTCTATTGTTACTCCTTTCAGTCACCCAATTGGTAGAACTATGTGTTGGTTTGCTAGTTTCAGTTGAACAGGTGAATATCCTAATGTGGGCTCTCCCATACATTGCCATGTCTTCTTGGGTAATACATTGACTTTGGATCCTAGATCCAGTATCATATCTCCCATGTTGAAATCTCCGATGTTGGCATTTAGCCTGAACTCCCTACTTGTTCTTCTCCTTGTATGTAGGTGATTGACTATTTTCTGTTCTAGTTTTCCTTTTGTCTCTATGCTACATCTTTCTAACATACTTTGTAATATCTTGATAGAGGATGGATCATTTAGTATTTTTACACATGATTGCAAAAATCCTTTGATTGTACATACTTGTCCCAGGGGTTGCATTTCTTTGGTATGATCCAATGATGGAGGCATCTCGTACTCTAGTACTTCCTTATTATGTTGCACGGTTGAAGTCGACACAATGTCAAGCTTCATAAATTCTTGTTTGGCTTTCTTAAATGCCTCCTTCTCGTTCTTCGCGTCGAACTACTTCCTTGGTTCGACATTCTTCTTCACCCATTGATGTTGTACTCGCTCTTGTCGTATTGCGTCGTTCCCCATTTTAGCTCTTTTGTGCGTAACTATGTTGATGTTTCTTCCTTCATCCCTCACTTCTGCTAAAATACATTTAACATTCTGATTGTTCTGATTCCTCTTTTCCTGGATCTTCCCTAATAATGTAGGACATTATTTTGTCTCATGATCCGATGCGCGATAGTACATACAAGTCACTGGTGGAAGTGGACATTCTTTTGCATAGTGTTCTGGTTGTTGATAGTTGTCACATACCACTGGTCCTCTACCTCTTCCAAAGCCTCCTCTTGCTCATCCTCCGCCTTTGTACCCAGCTTGATCCCCTCGCGGCACATTATACTGAGGTGCATGATTGTACTACGCGGTATTGTAATGATGGTGCATTGTGTTGTACGGTGGTTGAGTTGTGTTATATGGTTGTTGCGCAATATTATACTGTTGTTGCGCAGTGTTGTATGGGGTTGGTACTTGGTTAAACTGAGGTGTAGCTTGCCCAGTCATCATTTATACCTAAACCCTATATGCATCTGATGTCCTCTCTCTCATCAAGTCCATGGTTCTACAGTCTTTGTCATCATGGCCTACTGATTTGCAAAAGTTGCAATATGAACTCTTTGGGACTGTCTGGTACTTCTACATCATTGGGCAGTGATATGGATCGTGGCCCTGTTTCTTACAAATTTCGCACCATAGTCCTCTTTTTGGTAACGGGTTTTGCATTCATGTCACCATATACTGTGTAAATGTTGGACATTCGTTCTTATGGTGTTCTTGCGTCCTACATGCGGTGCACCGAACAACTTCTCGTTTTTCCTTACTTTTGGTCTGGTTTAGCTGGAATGTTAAGTTCTTCAGATCCTCCTTCAGCTCTTCAATGGCTGGATCGGTCTTCTGATATTGGTTTTCTTCTAGTTGCAGGGTTGCCTGCAAATCCTTTGCCTGTGTCTGAAACTTATGTTGTCGCAGTGGATATTTTAAGTGTGGTAATAATGAATTGACGAACAAGTGCATGTGTTGCATATTTGTCATGAGATATTTCAACTTTCCTTTTAGTCGCTTGAATCTCTGGTCAATATCCCATATGGATTCTCCTGGTTTATTTATAATTTCTATCATCTCGTTCATGTATTGATCCTCTGAACCTGGCTTCTGAAACTCGTTAATGAGTAACTTCTAATATCCACAATCGTTTTGGTTGTTCCTGGTTGATTGCTTGTGGCTAAACTCATATACCAATCTAGTGCGTGATCCCTTAGTGTGATATCTAGTTGTGCAAGTTTAGTGTCCTCGTCTGTGATCTGTTTTTCTTCCTAGATCTTCTCACAGATAAACAAGTGCTTTTTCGGGTCCTCCGACGCTTCCCCTTTGAATTTTGGTAATATGATGGTGGGATCGTGTCCTGCCATCCTGAATCTTGAACTATTACCTCCACGCGGTGTATATACTTGATTAATGCTTCATGAACTGGCTCCCCCAGTTGGTGTACCTTGTGTAGATGTACTTCGTGTTGTCTTCTGTCTTCCAAAATTCGTTTGTCTAAACGGTGGTGTTCTTTTTGGCGTGTTAGTCGCACATGAGTTTATGGGTTCCACATTGACATTAATATGGATAGGATTGTTGCCTTAAATTCCCTCTCTTGGACCTCTTGTCTTCCTCTCATATGTTGCACGCAGGATTTCCTCAATCTGCTCCACAACCCGAAGATCCTCTACCTCCTCTTCATCACTTGCCAAGCCTTCCCTCGTGGCTATGGCTCTCTTCTTGGTGTTCACCTTGTATTGGTAGGGTACTCCATTGCGCGTCTTTCCAGCTGTCACCATGATCCACTTGATCTAGTCGTCATCCATCATGATTAGATCCAAGGCTTCCTCCTTCTTTCCTTTATCCATTTCTCCTTCCATTTCTCCTTTTCCTGTCAGTGCTTCCCCGCTTCCTTGTGCACGCAAGGAAGTTTAGTTGTTTGATTCCATTGTCATTACACCTTTGTTATAGAGCAGTATCTTAATATAAGTATACATTGATCTAATATACCTTCCTCGAGGCCCGCGTAGAAAATCTTTCTCTTTTTTGTTGTACAACTTCATTGTATCTACAACAAATTCTGTTATAAAGCCTGCTACAATACTGTCAAGCCAAAACTCTATTGTGCAGGTGAATTTGTTATTCACTTGCTGTAACTGCTTAATTTGAACTGAGTTCCACTCTAACTGTCGGATCCGATTTTTAGCGTGGTTATCCTTCAACCTCAATATCCACTCCTGCAATAAGTGTGGAAAATCACAAAAAAAGACTTCATGCAGATCAATAAACACATACTTCTCAAGATATTTGCGCGGTGTTACTCTAGGGTTTTTGTTATCTTTTTGCGCAAACTCTAGCTAGTTTGTCTTCAGCCAACTTTTGATCTCTGCTTTTGTGGGGTTTCACGGTCTCAACATCCCCTTCTAGTGGTGCATTCTCCTCACCTTCTTGTCATCCAATTCGGTATTCTTTTGACCCGCCTTTCGCAGATCTTACATTTTTTTAACATATTTTCAACATATCACATCCAGTCAATCCTATGTTGTTCCAACTGGAAATGGAACCATTTGTTGTTTTGTTCATCTGGACTACGCCTTTAACATGATTGACCCAGATTCAGGTCTACTAGGGTTCCAACAAAGCCTCTAAAACTATCGGCCCTCCTGGTAAACCAGAAGGCAACGCAGTACACAGAGTGCACTGTGCAGTCTCATCCAAGATAGTGTTAATGGGTTACTACAATACTCAAGTGCTTGCAGTCTAGGATTAAATGGGGGATCTATTAGTGCGCGTTGAGAGTTCTATTTAATTATTAAGCAATATATTGGTATTCCCATTCATACATGTAATGTAAGCAGATTCTTTAATTCATTCATACATCATCCTAATATCTATTCATAGACAGTAAGAGAGATGCAAGCATTCAATCACATAACACAGGTTTTACCGTGGTTCACCCCCTCCTAGGCTACGTCCACAAAGATCTGGCACTTGAGCTCTTCTATTATGGTAGTTCCAAAACTACAGCGTCGTGCGCTTTACAACTCATCCTCAGTCGGATCGAGATCTATTAAAGGCAGACTAGATCACACCAGGCTCCTCAGCCTATGGTCTAACCCTCGAGATCTACCCTTATGGCTCTCTACAACTCAACAACTTACAAAATTAGGTCATATGACATAGTATTACAAACTAGTTATCAAAACAAGACTCCTTCCTCCCATCGTCTCTTCACACTGAACAACTACTGCCTCCCCCTTTAGACCTCCTCTCTCTCTCTCTCT
>ML816586.1:46994-57543 GCA_009831015.1 Picea engelmannii
ATGTCTTTGAACTTCATGAACTTTTGTTTACTCAGTGCCTTGGTGAAAATATATGCTCATCAGTCTGTATGTAGTTAAGCCTCACGGCTCCTCTCTGTACACAATCCCAGATGAAGTGATACCTGATATCAATGTGCTTACTACGATCATGAAACATCGGATTCTTAGAGAGCCTGATGCAACTCTGATTGTCACAGTGAATCACT
This sequence comes from Picea engelmannii, assembly GCA_009831015.1. NCBI lineage: Eukaryota > Viridiplantae > Streptophyta > Pinopsida > Pinales > Pinaceae > Picea > Picea engelmannii. The sequence goes on from ML816586.1 coordinate 47,201, forward strand.
GTAGCCTCTAGCTCCTACCTCAACAATCCCAAGAGTAGCTTCCTCAGCCACAATGCCTCACATGCTGCCAAGCTAGCATCCATGTACTCTACCTAAGCAGAGCTTAATGCCACTGATCTTTGCTTCCTGCTAAACCAGGGAATGATGCCCAATCCAATGTTGAAACAACATCCTGAAGTACTCTTCCTGTCCTCTACACACCCTGCCCAGTCAGTATCTGTAAAGCCTACTAACCTCACTCCACCACTACGCTCATACAATAACCCGTACTCCACTATACCTCTAAGGTAGCAAAGCACATGCTTCGCAGCAATCCAATGTACTCTCTGAGGGTCCACCATGAATTGACTCAAAGAGTTTACTGCAAATCTGATATCTGGCTAAGTGTTGACCAGATACATGAGCGATCCAATCAACCGACGATAGATAGTGGGGTCTACTGTCTCTGAACCTAATGCATCAATGTTCCTCTTGTTTGTGACTAGAGGCATGGACATGGGCCTACAATCTGTCATCCTAAACCTACGCAAGATCTCCATTGTATACTTCCCATGTCCCAAGAAGAAGCGCCCATCGTGCTATCAGACCTCCAGACCAAGGAAGTAATGCATCAACCCAAGGTCTTTCATCTCAAATTCAGCTGCAAGATTTGTCTTTCAGTCTGCTATTAGTTGCTCATCCCCTGTCAGAAAAAGGTCATCTACGTACAACACCAGTATGAGAGGTGCCTCCCCTGCAAGAAAATATAAATTTGGGTCTGCCTCGCTCCGCTGGAAACCCATCTCTCTCAAGTAGTTGCCAATCCTCGAGTACCAAGGCCGAGGTGCCTGCTTGATCCCATACAAGGCTTGGCTCAATCTGCAAACATGTGTTTCTCTGTCGCCGACCTCAAACCCCCCTGGTTGCTTGACATATACTTCCTCCTCAACCACTCCATTGAGGAAGGAAATCTTCACGTCCATCTTGTGAACACGCCATCCTAACTCTACTGCTAAAGAAATAACAGTCATGATCGATGAATATCTTGCCACCGGGGGGAAGTCTCCTCATAGTCGATTCCCTCTTGCTGTGAAAACCCCTTGGCCACGAAGCACGCTTTGTACTTTTCCACGCTTCCATCTGTTACATGCTTGACTTTGTAGATCCACTTGGATCCAACCACCTTCTTCCCTTCTAGCCTAGGCACCACCTCCCATACATCATTTTTCATGATGGATGTGTACTCCTCCATCATGGCCTCTTGCCACACTCCATGTTGTTCATCCTACTCATAAGTGGAAGGCTCTGCATCAATAAGTTGTGTCACTAATGCCATGTACCCAAGTCTCTCTGGTGGTTTACTTCATCTGAAAGTTCTCTCTAGAAGCCCTGCCAGTCTAGAATCATTGATTGTGGACGTATACCACTTAGGTCGTGACCTAGTGTCCTGCTCCTATGGAACTGCATCATGTTGCTCCTCCTCATCATCATCTAGCTCCTGATGATCTTGTCCAACAGTCTCCCTCTCAACACCTATGCCCATACTAGTACCCCATGTTTGACTCTGTGATTTTGTGCTTTGACCTTGTGCCTCCTCAATCTTGACTCTCAAATCCTGTCCCTGTTGGTCCTGCACTGGCGAATCTCTAGACCTCCTTAATGCACGCTCCTCCTCGAACTGTACATCCCTACACACTATGATCTCCTTGCGTGCTGGCACAAAGATCTTGTAGGCTTTGGAAGCCTCGCTATATCCAACAAGTAACCCCTTATTCGTTATGGGGTCTAGCTTTGTCCTCTTCTCTTAAAGGACATGACAGTAACATATGTTTCCCCAGATGCGAAGATGACTCACATCCGTTTTGGTACATGTAAATGCCTCCTCATTTACATGTATCATCGCCCATGCTCCTCCGACTACAGTCCTGCTCTTCCTCTCGGCCACTCCATTCTGCTAAGCATTGTAAGGAACTGTGAGTTCCTTCTTGATCCCAGCTGCTACGCAATAATCCACAAAATCCTTGGAGGTGTGCTCACCCCCGTTGTCAGATCTCAAAACCCCTATCTTCCTGCCAATTTGGTTCTCTACTAGAGCCTTGAACTCCTGGAACTTGTCGAAGACCTCATCCTTGGCCTTCAAGAAGTATCCAAGTCTTCCTGGAGTAGTCATCAATAAACAGAACAAAATATTTGAAGCCACTCACTGACTCCATGCTCATCGGACCACATACGTTTAAATGAATCAAATCCAAGACTCCCTTAGCCTGTGCTCGCTTGGTGGAAATGGTCTCCCAGCATACTTGCCCATTTCACAACCCTTGCAAGGGTCATGCCTCTCTGTTGTGAACTTAGGCAATCCTTTTACTGCMTGTCTCAAGTGCTTCAGTGCACCAAAGTGTATGTGYGCCATCCTCCTGTGCCACAACTCACCCATGTCYGTGGTTGTACTGACCACATACGTTTAAATGAATCAAATCCAAGACTCCCTTAGACCTGTGCTCACTTRGTGGAAATGGTCTCCCAGCATACTTGCCCATTTCACAACCCTTGCAAGGGTCATGCCTCTCTGCTGTGAACTTAGGCAATCCTTTTACTACCTGTCTCAAGTGCTTCAGTGCACCAAAGTGTATGTGCGCCATCCTCCTGTGCCACAACTCACACATGTCTATGGTTGTACTGACCAATACTCTCCCTAGCTGAAACTGTAGCTTGTAGACCTTCTCTTCTCGAACCCCAATCATCCTATCCATCTTCTCGCTCTATCCTGTTGGCCTGACGATGAGACGAACAAAGTTCGCTCASACAAAGAATATCCAATATAAATAGGATAGTACACAGAAATCCATATAGGATAATAATAATATAAATAATGAATATGATATGAGATGAGTACAATGAGAATGAGGGCCCGTTTATATATCCTCACAGGCGGTGCCCTTTCAAGAATAGACACGTCCTTTAGATAAGACATGACTTTTGATTTATGATGTGTTTAATTATTATATTTAATTATTATTAATTATATCTATTTCTATATATATTGTATTCATAACAGACGAACACCCTTCACTGACGGAAGGTGACCTCATACCCTTTATCCTCCAAAGTAGAGACCGAGATGCGGTTCTTTGTCAACCACGGAACATATAGTACGTCAACAAACCGGAGTGGTTTACCCGACTCCCTCTTAAATGAAACTGTGCCAACCCCTTGTGCCTTCTAGCGCCTGTCATCTCCGAGCTCTATAACTAGATTCACGCCTCCCTCCTGTATCCTAGTAAAAAACTCCTTGTGCCTTGTTATATGACAAGATGCTCTGTTGTCGACAAACCACATGTATTAGACTGTTGCGCTAGATATACAGGTTATGAAGCAAAAATCCTCCTCGAAGCTTTTGGCAAACTCATCCACTGCTGCAAAAGCTGTCATCTGCAATTGGTTCTTCTTCTTCTTCTTTGGACACTGTGAGGCAAAGTGTCCCATCTTGTGCCACTGGAAACATTTAACTTTTGAGAAGTCAATGTTCTTCTTTCCACCCTTCTTTTTCATCTCCTTGCCCTTGCCTTTGTTCGTAAGAGCCAACCCTTCTTCATCCACAATGTGTGGTGAAGATGATGATCTTGACTGACCAAGTTTGATCTCCTCCTGCACAAAATCATCCCATAACCGTTGCTAATCAAGGAGTTTCTCTCGAGCTACAACTCCACGCACGAACACATCTCATGACTTCGAAAAGCCATTCAGTGCCACACGCACCAACTCAGACTCTTCAATTTTCTCACCTATTGCGCCTAGCTCATCCCTGATCTGTGTAAGTCAAGTAAGGTAGTGAACCACACCTTCCCCTTTCGCCATCTTCGTACTTCTCAATCTCTCTTGAAGCACCATCACCCTGTTTTCATACTTGCTTTGGTAAAGATCATTCAAGGTCGTCCACATATCCTTAGTAGACGTTTTCTCGGTGAGGTGAGGGATTATGTGACCCTTCACCCCATCAAGGAGTATGTTCTTTGCTTTTGCTTCACCCTTCTTCCAGGCTACCAATAGAGTTGCATCTGTAGGAGCTATTGCTTTAGTGTCAACATGATCAAGGACATCATTGACATCGAGGATCATATTAACGCTTTCCTTCCAGGTGGCAAATTTCTGAGCACCCTGAAGCCTATCCTCCATTCTCAAGGTCATGGCCATTTCTGAAAGTGTTGTTGTGTTCAAACCCTCACGGCTCAAACTCTTATGCTGCCTTACCCAAACGTTGAAACCCTAGCGCTGTCAAAACTAACCCTAGCACTGTCAAAACTTGCGGTTGTCTTGATCTGTGCCTTGGATCCACTTAGATCTCCAACAATCTACCTGTGATATTTTCTCTTCAATAGTCCTGCTCTGGTACCATGTGAATTTTCTCTAAACCCGGCACATAAACTAATTTATTTTATTTTGTATTGATTTAGCTAGGTTATTTCCACAACAAATAATTATGCACAGCAGAATATGAACCGGGAACTTAACAATAGAAGATAATAGCAATCACATCACATGTACATAAAGATTTTTGGACAATAGTCCTTGGAAAAATCCCGAAGGGAAAACTAGTGCAATAGATTTGGAGATTTTTATTATTCAGTAGGAAAATATAGAGATCTTACAAAAATCGGCCTCCACAAAATACTAGGCGAAACCTCAGCGAAATGCCTCCAAGAAGAAGTACAGTCCCTCTCTCAACCTCTAGAACCCTAGCGCTTCAACAAAACCTTGCACAAGTGCCTCTGCATGAGTTGTATGGCCCCTGCGTGCACCCTGTGTCACCCTCTACGACTCCTTTGCGTGGCTGGTAGATACGGCCTCTGCTTGACCTTGGAAATGGATTGATTCTCAGCTGGAAGTCCTCCTCTATCTCCCTGCAAAACCCTCTTCTCTCAAACCTCAAATCAATGCTCCTTCAATCGATCTCTCTCATGCATAATGCGCCCTCCTTGGCCAAGTCGATTTCCCTTATACCCTGATGAGCAAGTGAAAACCTTAATCTCATAAGGATGGAGGGCTAAGATCAACTCTCCCTCACTCAATGAGATGGATGGTCTAGATTAAAAGATCCATCACTTAAATTATTTTCACTTTAACCTTAGAAAAGGTTCTCAATAAGTCGACTGAAGAATATAACACATCAGCAGTCCTTTTCCTACGTTAGACTATAGGAAAAGTTAAATTAATCAACTTGACTAATGTTTCATTGTCCTCCACCATGCTAGGGAGTTGCAATGCGTGGAAGACCTTCCTTGCTACATTCTCAACACTCTCCAATTACAGTGATCACCATAAAGGTGAGCAAGTAACTATTGGTGATAACTCCACTCTCCCAGTCTCTAGTTGTTGTACTGTTCAAATTAATTATACTCAATATGAAGATGTTTTTGGAGTGGGGAAAAATCTTCTCTCTATTTACTACATTACTCACAACAATAAAATGGTGAAATTTTGGCTAGATAGATGGGTTGTTAAAGACATCAATGACATCTTCAAAGTTATTTCCTTTGGATATTGTGATGAAACCAAATGCATGTACAAGGTAGGGAAGTCTTCTCCACCTCTAGCTTCAAATAAGTTCAATGTAATGGTGGCCAATGTTGATGATGAAAGTAAGCTATGGCACTTTCGTCTCGGTCACACCCACAATGGATCCTTGAGGCACATCAATCGTCTTCACCTTACTAATGACCTTCCACAAATCAACCCTCCCAGTGATGTTTGCAATGGATGAGAAATGGGCAACCATTGCCTAGGGTCCTTTCCAATGGGAAACTCAAGATGGGCCTCTAAAGCTCCTATGTATTTTAAATTTTATCTCTATTTTCCATATTTTTTATTTTTTGTATTTTAATATATATTATTCTTGCTCCCAACCCATCATTTCTTGGAAATTTAAGCGACGCTTCTAACCATTCTAGATATCCATACCTACGTTACTACATTCTAGAAACTTGTGCAACATAGGTAAACCAAAAAGGGTTAACCCTCGGAGATGAAGAAATGCTAGCGAAGAGACATAATCCAAAGACTAATGTACAACAAGTTGCAAGCAAACATAGAGCTTCTCCTGCTTGTTATCAAAATCAATAGTGCAAGGTCTTCTAGTGAGTGGCCTACACTGATAAGGTCTCGGGGAGTAATCCTTGGTAGCATCAAAATGCTCATGTTGGTGGTACCATTCCTAACATCCAAGGCCAAGGAACCTCTAGTGGTAGGGAAGAATCTAGTAATACATCCCTAGGTTGGTGTCCCGTAGTGATGACACAGCTAAGTGGTTGCAATTATCCTATGAGTTCTTGATGTGACAGTCTTATCCCTCGATGGTGTGGGTCAAGGAACAAGGGCAAAGAAGTCTAGTGTTGTCTAAGTGGTATTTGCAAGGCACTTTATCCCACCAATACCCTTGACCATAGTAAATAAGGTAATCATCGGGGTTGTCTTAGAAGGGCTCTGAAGTAACCATTGCCTAAAAGTAAATGCCTCTCTAATGTACAAAGCAAAACATTGTTGGTTAGGTCATATGAAGGAGCTCGATATGCATCTAGTTGAGTCCCTATAAAGAACGACATTCAAGACCTAAGAAGAGATGTATTTGATCATGATGATAGCTTCAAGATTTTACTATAGGTCTTTATTATGAGTGTGTTTGAGACTTGAGTAAGGGCATTTCAAATACCATTTCAATCACTTTTCATTATTTATATGATGCATCTAAATTTGAATATATAATGAATATCAACTTTATTTCTAGATTTGGATATAAAAAAAATGCATGAATAGATGTTTTTCCAAAAAAGTTAGATAGAATATTTTCAGTTTGTTTTTTGACACCAACTTCATGTATCTCTCATGCTTGTAACTATGTACTACATCGTACACAACTTGCACATCATATCAGATGCATGCCCATGAGGAGATGAAATGAAATTCATGTCCATTGTCCACTCATGACCAAAGAAAGGCCAATAAGGCTCAAGAGTACAGTTGGTAAAATGAGTGCCTAGCACATTTCTTTTGAAAGTAACAAATCTAGGATAGCAACAATGAAAGAAGATAAAAAAGGAAATAAAAAAAAAAATCTGTCTAAATGATTGAAAATACTCGGGTATTAAATGCCCCAACGCTTTATAGTGAACATAAGAAGACCATTTAATTCTTGTAAGCTTTCAGAAAGACAATCGAAGTTGCAAGGAAAGGGAGAGCTTCTCTTGATTGTCACCAAAATCAACAATGGAAGTGTCAACCCCAAGGCCGAGGAACCTCTAGTAGTAGGGAAGAATCTAGTAATACATCCCTGGGTTGATGTCCTATAGTGATGACACAGCCAAGTGGCTACAATTCTTCTATGAATTCTTGATGTGACGGTCCTATCCCTCGATGGTGTTGATGTTTCTATATTGGGCAGACATTCTCCCAGATTGGTCATGTTGATTTGACCAAGGGAGGATGATACATTCACTCACGGGGCCATTCTGATTTGGCTAGTGGTGAATGGCCCAAGATGTTGATGTTTCTCCAATTAGTAACATCGGGCAGACATTCTCCCAGATTGGTCATGCTGATTTGACCAAGGGAGAATGATACATTCACTCACGGGACCATGTTGATTTGGCTAGTGGTGAATGGCCCAGGTGTAGTCTTTCTCCTAGTAGTCATGTTGATTTGACGAGGAGTGATAAAGACTCGAGATGCTCTCATATTGCCTGCTCTAGGATGGAGTGATCTATTTTTATAGGGCAGGTTTGACTTGTTTACAAGTCTAGCCTAATGTTGAAGATGTAGGCTCAAGAGACCCCTTGTGATGAGGGGCTTCTCAGTGAATCTACTCAACATTAGAGCCCTATATTAATTAGACATGCATGTGAGGAGATGACACATCAACAAGGCTCATGAACAACTTTTCTAGTCAAGAAGAAATGCCAAGAAGACAAGTCAAAGCCCATTAAAATATTGAAGAACCCCTAGAAAGCATTAAATGAAATATTGAAGACAAAAGGACAAGTCAGCCCAACAAGGAAATTAAAAGTGACTCGATTACTATAAATAAGAGGCTTGATCATTTCATTTACACATCATCTCACAGCTCTTCTCATCAAGTGCGCAGTTGCCAGTTGTCAGTTGCCAATTGTCTTTGGTTCGCTATTTTTGGAGGGTTCGCTATCTTTTGGTGGTTCACTATTTCTTGAGGGTTCCTCCTCATGCTAGGGCAAACTTGTGCTAGGGTTTCTTCATTGAATAGTGATGTACTTATTGGCTTGAATTCTTCTTAAGAAAAGTTGTTGGGTTTTCTCCCAAGTTTGGGTTTCTCGGGATAAAATCTTGTGTCTACTTTGCATGGCTATCTTTCTATGATTTTATTATTTTCACTGCAATTTATTTTGGTTGAGATTTTCAGTGTGTAATTACTCTATGGTAATAGTGGCATAAAATTCGTTTGAAATCATAAAGAAATAATTATCAGATCTGAAAATTGAAAATTCAACATGGTATCAAAGCTTTGTTGAAATCTGCCACTGCACACTGCACAGTCTCAGAGCTGTCGCTACATAGTCCCAAATCTGAAGTTTCTCTGAAAGACGAGAATTTATTGGACAACGTTGGGACTTATTTTGCTATAGATGAACTCGCCTTGCCCTACCGCATCTACTGCATCTCTCAGATTGATATTTGGTCAAGGTTGAAATTTTAGGGTTTCAGGCTTGTTGGCATTCTTCTTGTCAAGATGGTGTTCGGTCTCAGATTAGAAGACAGGTTGGATGGTGCTACAAATTTCAAATCCTAGAAGACCAGGATACTCTTCATCTTGGAAGAAAATGAGATTCAGAAGTATGTAAAAGAAAATGTCTCAGAACCAGAGAGTGTTGAAGAGAAAGCCAAGCACAAGAAGAATGAAGCAAAGGCTAAGAGGATCTTAATAGATTCTTTAAAATATCATTTGATCCCACACATTGCTAAGTTGAAAACTGCCAAGGGAATGTTTGACGCCTCGGTGGGATTGTTTGAGAGTAAGAACACTAGCAGGAAGTTAGCTTTGAGGAATCAACTCCGTTGTATCATGATGACCAAGTCAGATTCTATTGCCACTTATTTTATGAAAGTCTCCCATTTGAGAGAACAACTTAAGGCCATTGGAGACACCATTGATGATGCAGAACTTGTTACCGTGACTCTTAATGGATTGCCTTCTTCATGGGAGTCATTTGTTCAGAGCATTTGTGGACGGGAGGAGTTGCCCAAGTTTGATCAACTATGGGTTGATTGTGTTCAAGAAGAGGCCAAAGTATTGTCCAGGGACAACTTGCAGAGACCCCAGGATGAAGGAACTCAAGCTCTGGCAGCTCATGCAAGAAGAGGAAAAGGAAAGAGAAATTTTGGAAAGAAAATTACTGGTGGAGGATCAGCCCCAGTTCAAGAACAGAAGAAGAAGGATCTTTCAAAGATCAAGTGCTTCAATTGTAATACATTTGGTCACTATGATTCTCAGTGTCCTCAGAAGAAAAGGAAGGGAAAGCAACATGCATCAACAGTCGATGTTGATGAGTATCCATCACACAAGAAGACAAAGGAATCTAAGCTTGATGATATTGCAGATGAACTTCGAAAAGACTATTTCTTTTAGTGATACATGGTTGATAGACAATGGTGCTTCAAGATACATTTTTTGGATACAACACTGGAGGAGTGTTGTTCTTGTTCTTGTTTCGGGCAGGTCACAGGTAATAGCTCTGAGAGGGTGATACAGTGACGGTTGCAGGTGGCAACAGGTTAGATGGTCTCTGATTTGAGACATGGAGCAGACTGTCGAGACAAGGAGTTGTGGACTACTACAGCTCGGTGGTGTGATAGGTTGGGAGTTCTAGTGGATTGACGAAAAAGCCTGGATCATAGCAATATGTTGTGTGGCAGATTGCCAACCCTGTGGATGGACTTTCGATGACTTGTCATGGTAAGTTACAATGGGTGCAGCTCAGGTGCTTTGGCACAGACGAGATGGCTTCAGACGTTTGACAGATTGATGAGATAGAGTCTTCATCAGGCCAGGTATGACATTGTATGTGGTATTTGACCTAGGAGGATGAAGTCTTCAGTAGGTTCCAAGAGTTCAAGGCTCAGGCAGAGAACTTGACGGGGAAGAAGATCAACGTTTTAAGGACAGATAATGGAGGAGAGTATACTTCCATTGATTTCAGTGATTTCTGCAAGAAGCAGGGATCAAGAGGGAGTTGAAAGTTCCTTACAACCCTCAGCAGAATGATGTTGCAGTAACCAAGAAGAGGCCAACATGGCTTCGTGACAATTTGCAGGATGCAAAGAGGCATGCAGCTCCCAATGGTACT
>ML816586.1:77135-90253 GCA_009831015.1 Picea engelmannii
AGTTTTATATAGTGATCCAAAAATACCCAAAGAAAAGTCTGAAACTTAAAAATTCGACATTTTTCCAGCTAACTCCATTATCGGGCAATTTAATATCATCTCAAGAATAGCAAGAAAGATATAGTCATTCATAACCTTGCACAACATGCCAAATACAAAACACTATGACCATGTACAAAGTTATAACCAAACCTGGCAATGACAAAGAAAGTCAACAGTGTGCTGTCCATGGTCAGCATCAATAGACTGTCCCAAAAGAGCAATAGAGTTGAGGATCCAATAGCATAGCCAAGAGCGGCTGCAACCACCCAACAAAGGTCATAAATCATGTAACAATAGTGAGTCCATGCTTACAAAGATGTCTATTTGCCATCCTCAATCTATGCATGATGGAAAGAAGCAGAAATTTCCTCAACCGTGGTAAATGAAAATTTCCACCATCTAAACAAGAAAGACATTATCACTAGCTAAACAAGATAAGCCAACTAAATCTTTCTTAATCTAAAAGAATGTGGCTTGATTGCGTTGATTAAAATGCCTCAATAAAAGCATCATCAGAGACTGAAAATTTCATGAGTATAACACAAAAATAGATATTCGCATAATATGGTCACTTATAAGTTAGTGGCATGTGACCAATGTAGTAGGTTAGGAGTTGGGTGGCTTAACCACCGTAACCAACTTGGATGAGAGAATGGTACTTGTATGTTGGATAGCCTACATCAGCCTCGTGTGAATGTATTTGCTGCAGCATCATTAATATATATGATATTTATTATTCTTTCCAATTATGTTTGTGTAAATTGTGTTATGTATGCACTGATATGACATCCTACATGGTATCAAAGCCACAACCGTCTAGAGCCTGTGACTAGAATTAAAGAAGAATTGTGAACAGAAGACATCGCAGTCCCTGAAGCGACAAGTCTTCCCCAAAAACAGACAAGGTGCATAATTGGGCCCGAGAAAGTGCATGTCAGGCCAAGATCAAGAAGCAGTGAAAAATGGTGTAAGAAAATTGCAGTGCCATGAGAAGGGACTCTCAATAACCCAATGCAACAAAAATTTCAAGGCATGCACCATTGTTTTGTTCAGAAAATGACAATGTTGAGTCCAAGAGTCCAAATAAAAGGCTGCAGCAATGACAACAAAAGGTTTTGCGAAGATGGAGGATCTTGAATCAATGACGCCATGAATGCCCTCCAAGAAGATATACAGAGAATCCTTAATGCAACTTAACAACTGACAGAAATTTCTGGCAGAACATGGGTTACAGATAAACAGAAGCATAAAACCCACAAAGCAGACATAAGGTAGAGAGAGGTGGAAGCAGACATCAGGTAGACAGAGGTGGCCCTTCCAAGTACACGACAGAAAGCAGATAGTGGTGGCCCTTTGAAGTTTGAAGTACTCAAAGTGAAGCAGACAGCGGCAGTACTTAATGTCAACAACTGAAGAAGCCCAAAAAAGTTACAAGTTACTGACAGAACAACCTTTGCAAACAAACGACCTCAGCAGCAGACCAAGGCGTGGATGCCCAGACTGGAGAAGTTGCCTAGAAACCTGAAGTATATTGTGCTGCATAAATCAGTCAGACACGGATGCCCAGACCTGATATCTTTCTAGCAGATAGAATGAAAGTTGTTCTGTTGCAAATGTTGTTGCAGAGATCTAAGAAAAATTCCTGTCCAGAATTTGTTGCAAATAGTTGAAGAACAGAAACTCAAAGTCTAGGGTAGTTTTTCAAAGACGTTTTTTATGGGGCATTAAGACCAGAGACAGATGTGTATCTGTTACGGATGTGGCAAACATGTGGCAGGCATGGTGACATGACAGAAGAAACTCCAGTCAGTGACAGATCAGATCTCAGTGTAGATTAGCAGAAGTTAACATGAAATACAAAAACCTAGATGAACTTGACATTTAAAATTTATTGCCAAGTTATAATTCAAAACACAGTTGTGAAACATTACATTAAAAATCAGAGTTTAGAATAGGCTCAAAAATAAAAATTAGATATATTTGTAAGAGAAACCAAAATGCTGGCATATATGTTGTTTATATTTTCAAGATAATGCTGACAAACTTGTATTGATTGGAAATGTCCAAGTGCACATGGTATTTCAAAAGCAAAGAACAGGTGTTTGCCCCTAAAAGTTTCAGGTTTCAGAGTATTCGTTTGGTCACAAAGTTGATGATTTTAATTTGTTTGGTGGATCAAGTTAAGTTACTGTTTATGGTCAGCTCGATAAAGAAAGTTGTCTATGCTGGAATTGGCCACTCCAGAATAACGCATGCATAATTTTCGACATAAAAATGAAACCTAACATTGTGAATATAACCCCGGTAGATTAAAAAAAAGAGAGAGAAATGACTCCCCCTAGGAGTATAATAACCATTAACCAGACATTTAGATTGACAAAGTACTTCAAGGAATGACAACAATAACAGACATACTCTTGAGGGTGGAAATCTAGCAGTGCTCTAGAATTTTCAAATAGCTGACTCGTAGAAGTCTGACGGGGATCTCAAGATCGAGTGATCATTAGTATGGTGATTGTCAAATGAACAGCAGAGAGCATTGTTCTACCCTCAGCATGAGAGTGATGGCAATCTACCAAGGTATTGTGATTGTCTAATCAATGTAAGTGTTTACATGTCTAAAGGTGTTTCTCCTTCAGCGTGGCAGCCTGGCAGGTGTTAAAATTAATGCAGCTGCAAGAGCCATTCTCTAGGAGGATGGCAAAGACCATAGTTGAGATCTAGGGCCCCCAGTACACTCTTGGGGTTCTTGGTCTGGGACCAAGCAGTTAGAGCCATGGCAAAAGACCCTAATGAGGGCCCCCAGTGTATTGTTTGGGTTCTTGGTCAAGGACCAAGTAGTTTGATGGTATAAGTCCCTAGATGTGTTCTAGGGCCCTTGGATGTGTTCCAGGGAATCCTTGCTCGTGCTTGGATTGATCCTTGGTTGTGTACCTTGGTGGATAAGACCCTAGTTGTGATCTAGGGCCCCCAGATGTGTTTTGGGGTATCCAGGTCTCGGACCAGGCAGTTTCTTGGTTAAGTACCAAGCTGAGTTAATGTGTGACCCTCTTCTCTCCCGGGATGGTCCATGAGACCTACGAGCAGTTAAGAAGAAGGGCATGATCACATCATTGACCTTCCTCGTATGTTGGGATGATAAAAGCTTATAAGTTATATCATGAGACTCATGTGGACATTTTGTCATTAAAGAAGAAATTACCTTGTTGACTTTATCTTGAAAACCCCCTTGCTTGAGTTATGTCTGTGTGGGTTTTTGGTTTGGTTCTTTGCTTCTTCCTAAAGAAAGTTAGCCGCCTTGATTTTGGATCCCCTCTCCTTGACTTGTTATCTCCTTGTTGACTTTTATGATTTAACAAATAATATTTTATGTTATAAAATATTATTGTTTAATTATTTATTTATTAGGGTTTAAAACCTAACCCTAAAGTTAGGACTAAAGAAACTAGCCCTAACCTACCCACCAAAACTATAAATTAGAGTGATATATCCTCACTCATTACACTCACTCTCTCTCCTAGCCGCGTTTTTGGTCTAAGGTTTCTGCGGCCCCTATTGTTCAGTTACTAAGTAGTTGTGGCCCCCTCTATGACAGATTTTTTCGTGTGTTGAAGGTTTGCTCAGCCACCGTGGGCTTACCCTCTCCAGTCTCCTGCTGCCGCTAACACTAAGGGTCCTTTTTAGCTAGTCGCGGGCCTCTCTCTAGTTGTTGTTTGAAGTCTCTGGTTGTTATTGTTGGTATTGCCTTTGAAGTCTCTGGTACAACTTTCTCTTGTTGGTACAACCTTCTCTTGCCGGTACAACCTTCTCCTGTCGGTACAGCCTCCTCTTGCTGGTAAAGCCATGTTTTGTTGGTGATTGTCTTGCTTCCCTGCATGCGTTGCCACTGTTCTGGAACTGTTGTAACAGTTTTTTTGTGGACTGTAAGAGTTAAGGTTGCTTGGGTTTTTCTTTCTAGACCTAGTTTGAACAAGAGCTTTGCATTCACCCCTATTACTTGACAGTGGCATGGTCTCTTGTTGTTTTCTGGTCCAATACCCTTAAAGGTTCTTCTTGGCAATTTTGTTCTAAGGATCATGATGAGATCTACCCTGAGGGTTTGATCAATGATCCCTTAAAACTTTTTCTGAGCATACATCTAAGAGGATAACATCAACATATCAGGTAAATTTGTTCTTTGTTTGGCTAAGGTAATTCTCAGATTTATGTTATGATTTTTGCTATTAGATTTTACAGCAAAATTTTTAAATTTGTTACTGATCCAAAATTACAGTAGCAAATAAATAGAAATTTAATAAAATTATTTATGTTCCTAGCTAGTGTATAAAATTGCCCTTAAATTCTAATATGGAATCAGAGCTTAGGACGTGAAAAGAGCTCATTTGTGGCAGATTTTTGAGCCTGCGTAGATCCACTATTAAGGGTTTGTTTTGCAGATCAACAGTAAGTTTGTTTTATATCAGATCTCTTCTATAAACAATTTTCAGTATGGATTCATCTTCAGTCAAAGCAGAAGATAGGCTTGAAGGAGCTTCAAACTTCAATGCCTCGAAAGCTAGGGTCTTTAATATCCTAAAAGAAGGTGACTTGGATGAGTTGCTTACCATGGTGATGGAAGAACCTACATCAAATGCAGGAAGAGCAGCCTATAAGAAGAGGCAAGCCAAAGCCAAGAGGGTCATTTTTTACTTAGTTAAAGATAGCATGATGCCTCTTATTGCTCATCTAAGGACGGCTAAGGAATGATTTGATGCCCTAGCAAATTTATATGAAAAGAAGGCCCCAACTCAGAAAAGGACCTTGAAGAAACAACTACGTACATTGAAGATGGGAAAGGATGAAACCATCTCTGAATTCTTTTCCAAAATTGCCCAAACAAGAGATCAACTTGCAGCAATTGGAGTTGCAGTAGATGATGATGACCTTGTACAAACAGCAGTAGATGGTCATCCTGAATCATGGGAGACATTTCTCTCACCAGTAAATGGAAGAGAAGTTCAACCCAACTTCGAGAGATTATGGCATGATTGCTTGGAAGAAGAGAGAAGACTTAAATACAGAAACGAACTCTCAAAGGTGAAAGACCATGCTCTTTCAGTAAAATCCAAGAAATGGAAGAGGTTTCCTCGACACAAAGGCAAAGGTAAGAAACCTCAAGGTAAGCACTCTCATTCTCACTCTCATTTATCTAAAGTAAGATGCTTTAACTGTAACAAGCTAGGTCATTATGCAAAAGACTGCAGGAACCCTCCTTCACAGCAGAAACGGAAAGGCAGGTTCCATGCTTCAGTTGCAACTGAGGAAGAAGAGCCTCAAAGAAAGAGAACCAAAGTTGCTACTAAAGAACAAGAACAGCACAGAGAAAGTTATCATGTTTCAGCTCTCTCCGGTGTTGTCACCAAATCAGAAGAAATTTGGTTAGTGGACAGTGGGGCCTCCAAGCACATGACAGGCTTCAAACAGAACCTTGTGTAACTATCGAAATAAAAAGTTCAATGTGAAGGTAGAATTGGGTGATGATGGCACCTATGATGGCACCTATCTTAGCTCAACTTCACCATTAAGAAAAGCAGTCTTAACATCCATTTGGTGAAGTTTCCAATTAAAGACTGAAGCAAGAGAGATGATAAAGCAAGGAAAAATCAACTCTTGGGGACCAAAGGGACCCCCCTTTGTTCTAGGGCCCCTGGATGTGTTCCAGGGAATCCTTACTCGTGATTGGATTGATCATTGGTTGTGTACCTTGGTGAATAAGAGCCTAGTTGTGATCTAGGGCCCCCAGATGTGTTCTGGGGTATCCTGGTCTGGGACCAAGCAGTTTCTTGGTTAAGTACCAAGCTGAGATAATGTGTGACCCTCTTCTCTCCCGGGATGGTCCATGAGACCTACGAGTAGTTAAGAAGAAGGGCATGATCACATCATCGACCTTCCTCGTATGCTGGGATGATAAAAGCTTATAAGTTATATCATGAGACTCATGTGGACATTCTACCATTAAAGAAGAACTTACCTTGTTGACTTTGTCTTGAAAACCCCCTTGCTTGAATTACGTCCCCCTTAATTGTTGTGTGGGTTTTTGGTTTGGTTCTTTGCTTCTTTCTAAAGAAAGCTAGTCGCCTTGATTTTGGATCCCCTCTCCTTGACTTGTTATCTCCTTGTTGACTTTTATGATTTAACAATTAATATTTTATGTTATAAAATATTATTTGTTTAATTATTTATTTATTTAATTATTAGGGTTTAAAACCTAACCCTAAAGTTAAGACTAAATAAACTAGCCCTAACCTACCCACCAAAACTATAAATTAGAGTGATCTATCCTCACTCATTACACTCACTCTCTCTCATAGCCAAGTTTTTGGTCTGAGGTTTCTGCGGCCCCTATTGTTCAGTTGCTAAGTGGCTGCAGCCCCCTCTATGACAGATTTTTTGGTGTGTTAAGGTTTGCTCAGCCACCGTGGGCTTACCCTCTCCAGTTTCATGTTGGCACTGACCCTAAGGGTCCTTTTCAGCCAGCTGCAGGCCTCTCCCTAGTTGTTGTTTGAAGTCTCTGGTTGCTATTGCTGGTGTCGCCTTTGCTGTTAGGTGTTTTTCTTACTGGTGCTCTTGCTGGTACAGCCTTCTCCTGCTGGTACAGCCTCCTCTTGCCGGTACATCCTTCTCCTGCTGGTACAGCCTCCTCTTGCTGGTACAGCCATGTTTTGTTGGTGACTGTCTTGCTGCCCTATGTGCATTGCCACTGTTTGCTGTAACAGTTTTTTTGTGGACTGTAAGAGTTAAGGTTGCTTGGGTTTTTCTTTCCAGCCCTAGTTTGAACAAAAGCTTTGCATTCAGCCCTATTACTTGACAGTGGCATGGTCTCTTGTTGTTTTCTGGTCCACTACCCTTAAAGGTTCTTCTTGGCAATTTTGTTCTGAGGATCATGATGAGATCTACCCTGAGGGTTTGATCAATGATCCCTTAAATCTTTTTCTGAGCATACATCTAAGAGGATAACATCAACATATCAGGTAAATTTGTTCTTTGTTTGGCTAAGGTAATTCTCAGATTTATATTATGATTTCTGCTATTAGATTTTACATCAGAATTTTTAAATGTGTTGTTGATCCAGAATTACAGTAGCAAATAAATAAAAATTTAATAAGATTATTTCTGCTCCTAGCTAGTGTATAAAATTGCCCTTAAATTCTAACAGCAGGCTTCAGCATACCTGTACAGTCATGATGATGTTAAATTATGAGCTTGATTGCAAACTGTAAGTACTTCTTTAAATTCTTACTGTACTTTGAACTTAGTTTAACATCATTCATAAACCAGAACAGTAATAATCATAAGAATTTACCTGCATGCAAGATCACAACGCATATACCCTAGGGAAACCCTATACAGTGAGAAAAACCCCAACAAACAATCTCCTTTTATTGCATTAATAAAGTATGATCACTTATAAATATCCACAATGAAATTATGCTCTTAAATGAGCTTGCCAAGATGACTTAGACCAGATTGTTTGGCCTGTAGAAGTAGAGAGACTTTGCTGATATAATCTCATGTTATCGACCAACACTGTGGAAGAAACTATGCGCTGCCTGTGTGTTGCTTTGCTGCCTTTTTTGGACTGATATGCAGCCTTTTCTTGACTGATATGCATCCTCTCCTGAGTCCTAACAGAGGTATACGCTGCCTTTCCGGACTGATATGCAGCTTCTCCTAACAGATATATACACTGCCTTTCTGGACTGATATGTTGCCTCTCCTAACAGCCTTACACTGCATAACACAGATATCTATGCAGCCTGCTAACACTGATCAGCACTGTAACACGCACTCACTCCCTTTTAATACTGATATACATCAGCCCATTAAACAAGCACTCACACCCTCACATTACAAAACACAAAGACAAGAAGGAGGGTCGACCTCTGTTTATATAGGAATGGAAAGGTGAAGGAAAGGGCTCGAATTATCAGCTTGAATGCATGCTTGTCATAACTCAGCTTTACACTGAGTCCGAAATTAGAACTTGACTTTACACTCCAGTTAAGAATACAACTCGCCCTTGTGACTTGGCAATGCATGCGAACTAACTCAGCATGCACATGTCATGCATGCCATGCATGCAATATGCAACATGTTGCATGTTGCATTTGTCCCACTCTTCAAATTACTATCCCCAAGGCAATGGTCTCATTGAATCCAGCAACAAGAACTTAATGACTATCCTTAAGAAAACAGTTGGGGATAATAAGAGGTCATGGGATAACAAGATTAAGTTTGCTTTATGGGCAGACAGGATCACTAAGAAGAGTTCTACAGGAGAGAGTCCCTTTGAGTTTGTTTATGGGCTTGATGCTACTTTGTCAATTCATTTAAAGCTTCCAGTGTATCAGTTTGTGCAGAAGTATGGTTTGGATGAGGATTTTCAGCAAAGCAAAATTGATCAGTTGGTTGAGCTCGATGAAAGCAGAAGGAAGGCTTTAGATCAGAGCATAAGGAATCAGGAAAAGGTAAAGAAGATTTTTGACAAGTCTTCATGGCAAAGGGATTTCTAGGCAGGTGATACAGTCCTTCTTTGGGACAAAAGAAGAGAGAAGTCGGGAAATCACGGCAAGTTTGACAATTTATGGACAGGTCCATATATCATTCAGAGTGTAGACGACGAGAACTCTTTCTTCCTCAGCAGGTTGGATGGTGAGAAGTTGACGCTCCCAGTGAATGGTCAACTTCTCAAGTTATTCTTCGGCGAAGTCATTTGATGCCCATGGGCCATCCTTTGTATCATATTCTCTAACCCTTCTCCTTTGTACATTACATTTTTTTTCATTTTCTATACATAGTTTATTTACTGCTTTTATGTATCATATATACATGTATATTATTCTTGCAACTCATGTTTATCATTGAATTTATATGGATATGTTATTGATGAGGCGTCGATGATGCGGGTTCTTTGATTCTGGATTCTCGTATGGTCTCCTTCAATAAAAAGATCAACCACACGTCCCCATATGGAGCCAATGTTATCCACCGAATTTTACTAGCTGGATTTGCAGATGAGCCACCAAAGACTGAGCAGTCAGATGCTCATAATTCAATGTTCAGAAATTCAGCAGGTCTATCAGACCACCCTTTTTTCGCATTTCCATCCCTCTGGAGCATTGTAATAAATGACTTGAGCATGAAAGTTGTAAAAGACTATTGGGCACCTAAGACCTGAGCACAAGCACGTACTCTAGAGTGTTTTTTTTTACTTGTTAATTATTTCTTGCCTATAAGGTGATTAATAATTTCTATGTTTTTTCACTCAAATCTCCTCCAAAGCTGGAGTATGTGTTGGTGGTTAGACCTTGACATGGTATAACCAATGTCTAGTGTCTAAATGTATATGAATTCATGCTAAGTCATATCTATTGAGTCATATGGAAATTGCACTAAGTCCCCCCCTAGGTTTTTTTTTAAGTTTTAGTCAATAAAAAATTTCCCGTAAAACGGACAATTTTTAATGTAAAAGTCAATAAAGTCATAAAATTGGCATCAGTTGTTGTTAGATGCCATGTTTGTGCTCGTTTTCTAAGCCAAAGCACATCCTAAACCCTTATCCCCCCTTTGTTGAGGAAAAAAATTGATTTTAATCACTCAAAATTGAATTTTGCTCTCAAAAAGGTAAAAAATGACATTTTAATTAAAATGCTAAAATTTAGCAAAAGTGCTAAAACTTAGCAAACATGTCGGAAACATGTTTTTCCATGTCTGGAGTCCCTGGCCTAGTTGGCGAAGCTTTCTCCTAGTGAAGGTGCCTAGTTTGGGTGACATTGAAAGAGGGAAGAGATCCCAAAGAGGCTAGGCGCACCTCCTCCTCTAGTTGGCGCACTAGCAAAGAGGGGCACTAATCCCTATGCTCAACTCGTCCTCGCCCTCACCTACCACTCCACTACAACTTGCCGTCACCCTCACTTCAATCCAACACACCCTCACTTCACTCCTACACACCCTCACATCACTCCACTCCACCTACCACTCACTCCACTCATCCCACAGCTTACTAATGTGCATCTCCTCTTCTCCCATGCGCCCTCACTTAGGAAACTTCACCCGAAAATGTATAAAGCAAGCTCGACCCTCCTCCTTTGAGTCAGTTGGAACTTGGGCGACTTGTTGCTATTGTAATATTCTTTCATATTTGGAATTCAAGAGACTTTGGAGGTCAAATTGGTAACTTGGTAATGTGTGGATGCTTGTAACTATGAGGTGATGTTATTTCATATTTCATGCTTTAATATCGTGGTTTAAATTGGCCTTGTAAAGGTATTGTTGCTTACTTGGATAGGAATACTAAGCTTGTTTGAATAGTAATCCATATTGTTTTTCTATTAAAGAGATTTTCAATGTATTTTTCGTTTTGCTTAACTAATCATTTATTGAAGTCTCTCTTGTAGGTGGCACCGTTTTCCAACACTTTGTTTTGCAAGGATTTGAAGTGATTGATGCTCTATTTGGAGATTACGAGGATCTAGGTTGATGCTTCCATTTCTTCAATACATTTGAAGAAGATCCCTCTACATTTCACCAAAGAAGGACCCCATCGCCCAAAGACATTCCAAGCACAAGCTTGCTTTCTTCTCCTCTCTCTTTCATTTCTAAAAAAAAAAATCATTTGCTTACTTTCTTGCAATTGCTATCATAGATCTAGGTTTGTTTTTCAAGTTCGACTTAGTTTCTAGTATTGCATGCAAGTAGGATTAGATCTAGTTTTATTCTTGCAATTTTCTGAAATTTATTGCCTAATCTCAAGATAGAAAGTTGCTTATGTTTTGCATTTTATATCTAGCCAATTAGAAGTTTTATGTTGTTGTTTTAGGACAGCCAACAAAAAAGCATCTAAGAGGGCTTAGTTAGTCTCATCTAAAGTCTCTAAAAACCCCAAAAAATTTAGCATTCTTGCATGAGAAAATATTGAGAAAATTTAGTCAAGTTTGTTCATCCTTTTTTTACTTTTTTATATTGTTTTCTATCATAATCTAATCATTTTCGTTTGCTGGTTTTTAGCAGGTCCGTCACAAAACAAAGGAGAATTTTGACGATTTTGAAACAAAACTGAAGATTTTCCACCCCAAGTTAGACCCTTTGAAGACCAAGACTTTAGAAAGTCTTCTTTGTAATTGTAGTTAGTAATTTGATCCATTCTATAAGGATCCAAAATTTTAAAAAAAAAAAAAAAAAGAGAATTCATCTTCTCGAAGTGTAATAGGCATTAATAAAAGTGGGCCTTTAGTGCCCAGTATCATCATCCCCTTTAGGAGGATCAATGGTGGTTGTGTGCTTCATTTTCCTTTCAAGTTCCTGCTTTATTTGCTTTCAAAACACACAAGTTAAGGAAATTAACCTTTCAAGCAATCACTACTTTCTGCACTTAAGCAAAGTAACTTTTATGCTAGTTTAGTTTTCATTTTCGCTTTTAGTAATTAGAAAACATTTCAAGTTTTCCGCATTCTACTTTCAGTTTTATTTTCAAGTTCTAAAAATAAACCTACCCCGGAGTTCCCGCTGTATGCTTTGAACCCTTGTGAGCCTAGCTCGATCCTGGGATTCATCAAAACCAGAGGTGTCAGTGTGGAGTAGTTTAATTAGGGAAACCTTGATAGTAGCTATCTTGATGCGAGGGAAACCGCATGGAGTGTGTGAAGTCAGACGGGAACTTTGAGATCTAGGTTCTCCTCGTGTTGAACATCCGGCACCTTCATTGAACTTACTGGTGAAGCCTTGGGGCTTCGGTAGGTTCTCAGCATATTTCCAAACAACAAGATAACCTCTAAAGAGGCCACACATTTTCATTAATCTACTTTCAATAAACCTTAATAAAACACGCATTCAACAAACTGCCCACGATATCTTTAAGGCACTGGTTTCATGGTTACAACTTTTATTTTATGAGCAGTATTTCATTCTCAATATGATGATTGTTGGGATTTGGGTACCTTGGAAAGTGGTCCCTGTGTGCTTATGAGTCTCTAAGCACAAAGGGGAAGACTATTACCCTTGTACTTCACTTTATGATTCTAATTTCACTTTGACTTAGGAGATTTAAGTCAAAAGTGAAATATGTCACTTAAGTCATAAAGTGACAATTAATTCACAAAGTGGGTGAATTAATAGACATAAAGCAACTAAGGAAATTGGGTTTCCTTAGTGAGATTTTTGGATGAGATCTCACCCATTGATTAGACTTGGCTAGATTAGATCTAGGCCATTGATCTTTTAGGGCTTGGCCAAAGGAGGCTGAAGGAGGGTATAGTGTATTTTGAGATTGATTCTTCACTTATGAGTTTTGGAGAGGAAGAGGAGAGGGCACATTTCTCAAGGAGAGGAGGGCGCACTTGTATGAGGGTTTGAGGAGAAACCCTTGTTGGCTTGAGGAGCTTGCTTGGAGAGTTCACCCATGGAGTCTTAGCCCTCTCCAAGTAGAGGGCACATGCCACTGGATGAGGGCGCATTTACTATAGGGGAGGTGCTTGAGGAGAGGGGCGCACTCATTGTAGAGGGAGCTTCATTCTTTGGTTGGGAGCTCATACCCATGGTTGTAGCTTGCTCTTATGATGTTGAGGGAGTTATTGGGAGTGAGGGGCGCACTTATCTAGGAGGAGGGCGCATTTGCTAGGAGGAGAGCCGCATTCTTGAGAGGAGGATGCTCTCATCTAGCTCGTGGGAGGTTCTTCCTTCTTAGAGAGAGTCCACTTCACTTGTTTAGCCACTCTAGGGAGTAGAGGGTGCAAGGGTGAAGGAGAGGGAGCTATTTCAGTTTTTGCATGTGTGGGGGGCGCACCATCACTTGGAGGAGGCTTTTTTGTTGAGAGGGAGACTACTTCAAAGGCAAGGACAAAGACAAGGCAAGTTCAGAGGCAAGCAGCAGCAGCAAAGGCAAAGCAAAGGATAAGTATAAAGACAAAGGCAAGCAAGAGGAAGAAGGCTCACCAAGGCAAGGGGCGCCTTACTTCACAAGGCTTGTGGGAAAGTCTTCGAGGAACTCCAAGGCACCAGAGAGTGGTTGCTATTGTACCAGGTTCACTTGTTTATGTTTC
>ML816586.1:105485-127111 GCA_009831015.1 Picea engelmannii
TATTATATCATTGATGCAGCAACGTTTCATTTATTGAGCAATTAAATGGTAGTTAAAGGCATTAATTGAGTTAAGTATCGATTTGTTGCATTGAATGCCATTTCGTTCTAGTATTTATTGGTGAAGTGACATTACTTTTATTGCCATTTTGTAAACATTGACTTTGTCAACATTTACTCTCAAACTGCTTATATTGAACATCTGATAGTCTCTATATGAAGTACTAACCCATTGAAAAGCTTGCACATATCAGTTTGTTGTTGTTTTGTTCCAAGCAAATATACTTTCCTTGGGGGTTTACTTTAAATTGGCCTTTGTCCGGACTATCTGTTCTGGTGGTGATCTGTGAAGGGGGAAACTTGTCATTATCTGATTATCCTTTAGCCTCTTCAAAACCCCAGGTCACCGGGGACGTCTTCCCTGGGCCTCACCTCCCTAAAGAGAAAGAACCTTCCCATCGTGGTGACATTGGGTGGGATAGGTTCATGTTACGCCAGTTTGGCCCTCCACTTTATAGCCTTTTATCCTAGCTACAAACTGTGCGATAACAGGCATCTCTTTGCAAGTTGTATGAGAGCTCCAATGAGAACAATATCATGGTTCTTCATGACCGACTCAGGGGCATTCGCATGCTCAAGGATGAGTCGATAACTTCATTCCTTGGTCGTTACACTCAGATCAGAGACGAGCTGGCAGCCATCGAAGCGATTGTGAACCCTAACTCTTTGGTGAGGCAAGCTATGAATAGCTTCACCAAACCATAGGGTCCATTTGTACGGGGCATTGTTGCCCGGGAGGTCATGCCTACATGGGAGAGGATGTGGGATGACTTCGTCCAGAAGGAGATTAGGCTTGCAGCAGAGGCTTCTGGACAGCGGCAGCAGCAGATTGGTAAGGGTGAGGAGGATCTTGCTCTTTGGACAAAGGGCAAGAAGAAGGTCGGCCATGGGGGTAGGCAGGGTCCCAAGTTTGGGGCCCAACCACAGGGGAGTGGAGGAGAGAGCAGCAGTGGTCAGAAAAGAGATATGAGCAAAGTGAAGTGCTTTGTTTGTAAGAATTTTGGGCACTATGCTGCACAGTGTCCGAACAGGAAGAAGAAGAAGGGTGGTACCGCAGCTGCAGCAGAGGAGACAGATTTTCAGACAAAGTTTTAGAGAGAGTGTGCTTTCCTCATATGTTGCACTTCAGTTGAGACGGCACCCAATATCTAGTATATTGACAACGGGACTTTGAGCCATATGACTGGAGTTCAAGAGCATATCACTGATCTCAGAGACACCGAGATCAGGATAGAGATTTCTCTTGGAGATGACACATTGGTCAGAGTTGTTGGGATTGGCAAAGTTACCTTTCGGAGAGATAGCATGCCACCTATATCGTTCACGGACGTTCTTTACGTCCCTGGGCTGAAGAAGAATTTGATTTCAGTTTCCACCCTCCAGGATAGAGGTCTTGAGGTGACATTCAGAGGCACCGAGGTACTCATTCATCCTCGGGGGTCTTCACTTGCCTCAAGACAGGTGATTGGAGTGAGGGATGGGAAACTATTCAAATTGTTTTTTCAGCCACTTCATGCATTGGCTGCGAGTAGCGACAGCAGCAGATAGTTATGTGAGTTATGGCATCGCAGGATGGCCCACCTACATCATGGAGCTCTTGGAGGACTGAGAGAGGTTGTGACCGGAGTGCCACAGATCAGCATAGAGCATGAGGATGTTTGTAGAGGGTGTGCGCACGGTAAGTTTACCAAGGCATCGTTCCCCAGCAGTGACACCAGGTCAGCTGGGATACTGGATTTAGTACACACGGACGTGTGTGGGCCCATGACTCGAAGGTCTTTGAGTGGTTGTGAGTACTATCTCACATTTATGGATGACTACTCGAGGAAGACTTGGATCTATTTCTTGAAGGCCAAGAGTGAGGTCTTCACACAGTTCCAAGAGTTCAGAGCTCTTGTGGAGAACCAGTCGAGAAAGAGGATCAAAGTCTTGCGGTCGGATAACGGGGGAGAGTGTTCCTCGAGACGGTTTGTAGACTTCTGTGCCCAGCATGGCATTAGAAGACAGATGACCATACCCTACAACCCCCAGCAGAACGGGGTTGCCGAGAGGAAGAACCGGGCCATTACCAGTACAGTGAGATCCATGTTGCATGATCAGAGTTTGCCTTTGTACTTATGGGCAGAGGCATGTGCTACTGCAGTTTACCTGCAGAACAAGAGCCCCCACAGGATATTGGGGAAGATGACTCCTAAGGAGGCCTTCACTGGTAGGAGGCCCGATGTCGAGCACATCAGGATCTTTGGGTGCTTGACTTTCTCTCATGTCCCCTCGAAGAGGAGGACAAAGCTAGACCCCACAGCCCAGTAGGGGATTCTAGTTGGATACTCAGAGGCGTTGAAAGCCTATCACATCTAAATTCTGCCACTTAGGAGAGTGGTGGTGAGCAGAGATGTTAGATTTAAGGAGGATAGAGCTTTTGCGAGATCTCTTGAGTCGAGAGTTGGAGTTGAGGATGATGCAAAGTCGTCGATTGCAATCTCAGAGGGAGCACAGCCTCAGATTTCAAGTACACCAGTATCAGGGGTGACAAGGTCACCATGCATAGCTTCAGGGTCACAGTCAGAGCATGTTCAATCAGATGGGGCACAGACTTCAGAGGGAGCACAGACTTCAAGATCTCAGAGTGTTGAGACGAGTCCTGAGGCAGTCACTCTTGGGCAGAGAGACCTTACTTCTCCGTTGACCACTTCAGGGAAGAGGAGACCTAGATGGTTTCAGGAGACCCTGAAGGAGGCAAGGGAGAATGTAGGGCAGCCCAAGAGCCAGATCAGAGAGAGTAGGCCACCAGTCAGATTTGGAGCATACTTTGCACTTGTGACGAGTATCAGGGATACTGAGCCATAGACTTTTGCGCAGGCAGTGGACCATCAGGTCTGGAGAGAGGCCATGGTAGACGAGTATGACTCCATTGTGCGCAATGATGTCTAGGATGTGGTTCTGAGGCCAGTGGGGAAGTTAATTATGACTTCCATGTGGTTGTACAAGACCAAGATTGTTGCAGATGGCAGCGTTGAGAAACACAAGGCCCGTTTTGTGGCACGAGGCTTCTCACAGATTGAGGGAGTCGTTTATGACGAGACGTTCACACCAGTTACGAGATACAATTCTATCAGGACTATCATTGCCATAGCAACAGAGATGGGTTGGAGCATTCAACAGATGGATGTGAAGACCGCATTTCT
This sequence comes from Picea engelmannii, assembly GCA_009831015.1. Lineage (NCBI taxonomy): Eukaryota > Viridiplantae > Streptophyta > Pinopsida > Pinales > Pinaceae > Picea > Picea engelmannii. Next base: position 108,730 of record ML816586.1, read on the forward strand.
AAATGGATTTATTGAGGAGTAGGTGTACATAGAGCAGCCACAGGGGTTTGAGGTGAATGACAGGGAGACTCATGTGTGTCTTCTAAGGAAGGCACTATATGGTCTGAAGCAAGCTCCTCGAGCTTGGTATTCATGCATTGATACTTATTTTCTTTAGATGGGCTTCGAGAAGAGCGATGTTGATCCGAACCTCTATTTCATCATTAGGGGTGAGGACACACTCATTCTCATTTTGTATGTGGATGATTTATTCATTACTGGAGCCGAGGATCTCATAACTGAGTGCAAGTTGGGACTTGCATCAAAGTTTGAGATGAGTGATATCAGATTGATGCACTACTTTCTAGGTATGGAGGTATGGCAGGAGGAGGGTCACATATTTCTCGGGTAGGGGAAGTATGCAGCAGATATTTTGAGCAGGTTTCAGATGGAGGACTGCAGACCCATGTCTACACCTATGATCACCAACTGGAAGAAGCTTAGTGCTTCAGATAGCTAGTTGGTGGATGCCACAATATACAAGCAATTGATCAGTTCACTCATGTATCTAGTTAACACCAGACCAGATATTTGTTTTGTCGTGAACACTCTCAATCAGTACATTGTTGAGCCGAGGAGTGTTCACATGGTTGGGGCAAAACACGTCTTGAGATATATTGCTTGGACAGTGGACTATGGCCTAGACTATGTCAGAGGAGATGGAATCAGTTTGGTTGGCTACACAGATTCAAACTGGGCAGGATGTGCTACTGACAGGAAAAGCACCTCAGGGTGTTGCTTTAGTTTGGGGTCAGGACTTGTTTCCTGGTTCAGCCAGAAGCAGAAGTCGGTTGCTTTGAGTTCGGCCGAGGTAGAGTATATGGCGGCCAGTCAGGCCAGTTGCGAGGCCACTTAGCTTTGTAAGATGTTGGTTGGTTTATTTGGTTAGGAGATGCCACCGACCGTATTCACTGTGATAATCAGAGTTGCATAAAACTCTCTAAGAATCCAGTGTTTCATGACCGGTCGAAGCATATTGAGATCAAGTACCACTTCATTCGTGACTGGGTTCAGAGAGGGGCAGCTCAGTTGCAGTATGTATCGACAGATGACCAGGTTGCAGATATTCTCACCAAGGCCCTGCCACGGGGCAAACATGTCTACTTCAGAGACAAGATGGGCTTGGTAAGGAACACCTTCCTCGGTAAGAGGGAGTGTTGAGTTTTGTACATTGGGAGGTGTTCCCCATGTGCTTGTACTCTCCTTARCACATGAGGGAAGGACTATACACTTTGTACCTTGTACTTTTGTCTAATTTCACTTTGACTTAKGAGTTTTAAGTCAAAAGTGAAATTTAGTCATTTATGCCTAAAAWGMSTATTAATTCACAAAGTGGGTGAATTAGAGACATAAAGTAGACTTAGGAAACTTAACCCAAAGTGGGTTATTGACWTAGATATTTTTGGGGAGATCTCAACCATTGATTAGATGGRAGATGAGATGATCTCCACCATTCATATCTTAGGTTTCCTTTTGGATGTCTAAGAAGGGCGCAAAGGGTGAAGGAGAGGATCATTCTTCATTTGTTCATTGTGAGAGGAAGACTTGGAGGATGAGGGTGAGGTTTGTTGCATGAGGTTGCTTGAGCTTGGGCAGTAGCTTTCATGGAGGGAGGCTACCAGCATCTAGCCTTGTTTATTTAGTGGAGAGGTTTCACACCTGTGGAGGGCGCATTGCCAGATTGGGGCGCATCAGTTGTGGGAGGACTTCTAGTCATCAGACTGCAGTGAGATCAGTTGCAGAGGGAGGCCATCCAGCAGAGCTTCATTCCTGTGGAGGGGTTTTCAGATCTGAGCTCACAGTTTGCTTCTGGAGCAGTTTCAGTGGTTTTGCCAGCGTGTATGTGGGGCGCACCTTCCTAGGGCGCACTTGGAGGTTTTGGACTTGTATTTCAGCTCATAGCGAGCTGCTATTGTATCAGGTTCCACTATATTTTGTACTTGTTGTATTCCACCTTCTACTTTCCTCATATATAGACATATATTCCAAACTGGTTTTCCCTGTGGGGGTTTTATCCAGGGTCATGTTGACCAAAAATACCTGTGTACAAAAATGCATGTGTTAGTCTTTTAGATCTGCTTATTTTCAGTTGTAAAGATCTTTAGGTGTGTTGTATTTATTTTGGTATGCATGTGCTAACTTCTGGTTACTAAAACTACATGCTAAAGCACCCAAAATCGCAAATATAACAATAACAAATCAGCAAGAAGTTCTTGGATTGTTGGCTGTTATAAAACAGCAGCATATACTTTACTTGACAGTTGAAACTTAGAGCCTAACTGTGGTCAAAGACAGACCCAGTAGGCAAGCTTGATAGGACCTGAAAATCTTCAAATAATTGTTATAACACTTGCAGATATTGTATCATTTACTTTATTATGTATGTATCTTCTATGGTTGGACATATGTTCTATTTGGTTATCGTATCTATCAAATGAATGTATTGAATGCTTCACTATAAATGTTTCATTCTGCAATAAACTCCTAGAGTGGTTTCTTAGCTTAGAGTAGCTTAAAATCCATAGTATATTTTGTTAGGGACTACCCCCCCTTGGCTTCGCTAGGAGTTGGCCTAGACGAAGGAGTCAGGGATCAGGTGACAACACCTTGACTCAAGACTTGCCCCCAAGGACACACTGAGTGGATTGAAGATTTCTTCCACGATAGCTCAAGTGTGTATAAAGGCGACAACAAAACCTAAGGGAGCTCAGCTCCTGCAGGGTGCAAAATCCCTACAACAGATTGGCAACCATATTGGTCCATCAAGAGAAAGTATATAATTTTGTTAGCGTGTTTTCAAAAGTAGCTTAGAAAAGTTGTTTGCTTTCATATTGCAAGAACTTTAGTTCATCATTTGGCATTGTTGTCCATTTCATTGAAAAGAAAATTAAAATTGCATGTTGTTGAGTACTTAGTTGTCATTATAAACAAGTAAAGAACTCCCCTCCCTACTTTAGACAGCTTTCATCGAAAAGGAATTATTGCATTGCATCATTCTCTGCACCTTTTTGGAGTCGAGTCCTTTACACATCATTAATTTCACTACCGCACCCTTGAGTAAACCAACAACCATAAAATCAAACGCTTAATAAAAATGATCTAGCAACGTTTTTTTTAGGGCCTGTACATCAACAGTAAATCAGGATAGAGCTTTGGAATAGGCTGTGAGGTGAACTCTCCAAAGCAACTAAAACCAACTTAGAATCTTGCGATAGGGAGAGAAAATCCAACTTTCGTATAAGCATAGCCGAGACCCCCCTCTCACACAGAGGATAAACACGAGGTCGCGTGCGGGAGAGCAACGGAGATTACCCCTCCGAGGCTTAACCAAACATAGTGGAACGTTAGTATATTGGGGGTTCTTCCTGAGAATTCATTGTTTTCATTTGGTCTCAGAACTTCGTGAATCTCGAAACCGTTCGAGGTCCTCTGGAGCTTTTTCCGGTCCTCTTGTTCTCAGTCCTCTTGGAGAATTTCGGACTTGATATCTTGCGCATACTTTCGGACCCGACTGTCGACTGTACCCGCCTGGAGGCTGACTGCGAGTTGGTAACCCTAGTGGCCATAATATTTAGGGTCTTTACACAAGGTGACGGTGAATGGGAGTCTTCACTGTAACTGGGTCAGACGTTGGTCAAACTCACTCAGGCTCCTTGGAGGGTCACCCGCGACTCTGGCCGTAAGGGGACTTGCACCAGGGCGTAAGTCCATTAAGCAGGTCGCTAACGTAACCAATCCACCCGCTCATCCCAGCTCCTTCTCACGTGTTCCCGCGATGTTGGATTTCATCACCAACTAGTAGGTTCATTGTGAGAAGTTATTGGTTTGTTTGGTTTGCTTCCTAGATTTTCTAGCACATGTTGTTTGTTTTCTTAGTGAACCTTAGGGTTGAGTCTGTATCTATGGCATCAATTCCTGGGAATACCAATGAAGGAATCCCTTTTCCAGGGATGCCATTCGTTTATACTTTTGTCGAACACGTTGGTCCACCTTACATCACCACTTTGACTCTTCCTGGTATCACGATTGGGTTACCAGTTTGGTTATTTTCCACTCCGATGAACGTCAATTCTCCTAGTGCTTCATATGTAAACACTCCACCCCAGGATCCTCAACCTCCTGTCGATCCTCCGCCTTCTTTGCCCTTAGGGCATTCTTCCCATTCTTCCTCTTCACCTAGTGAAATCTCTACAACTATTAACCAGGTGGATAAGAAGAAGAAACGGAAGAGTAAGACGAAGAAAACTAAGAAAGAGGAAAAGTTTCCAACCACTGCAAGACGTGTTGGGAGCGATCAGCTGGCCTCTGAGCATCATGCTGGGAGTGTTGATGGTGTCGTCAAGTCTAACAAGAAAAATCGCAAGCCCAAAATCCCTTGCAGGCTTTGCGAGGGTGATCACCTTCTCAAGGATTGCCCTGGTATTCCCAAGGTCATAGAAGTGTGATCTTAGGTTTCTTCTCAATCCACGTCATTAGTCATTGCAGGTCATGCTGGCGACAACCCATCGACTAGTAATCAGGTTGGAAATAAGAAGGGTAAAGTCAAATTTCCTTGCTTGTTATGTAAGGAGATGCACCGCACCTACCTTTGTCCCCACATGGATGAAACTTCATATCTATTGAAAAAGATTGTTTATGTTCAGCAACAACTTCCAACAGGTTACCATAAACTCTCTCCCAACCCGCCATTAGTTGATGAACTAGTCAATTTGGTTCCCTCCTAGGTTAGTCCGGTTGATCAAGTGGTCTATTTGGTTTCATCCTCTATTGACCCAGTTGATAAAGTGGTCAATCTGATTTCGTCATCGGTCGATCCCACTCTTCCATCGAAGAGTGAAACCACAGTGATCGATCCCAGTACCTCCTTGGTCGATCTGGTCCATCAAGTGGTCGATTCGATATCCCCATCCATCGATCCCACTCCTCCTTTGAAGAGTGAGGATGTCAATCAAGTCTTTCTTGTCACTGCAGATTCCTCCTGACAAGGGGGCATTCCACCTGTTCCAACGGCACCCCCTCCAAGCAATGCGATTACTATTGATTGGAATGCTCTAACAGAACCTCGTCTCCCTTCTTACATGCCTTTTCAAATCGTTGTCGAAGTTTGTGGTAGGCATATTCCCAACACTATAATAGATGAAGGAGCTTTTGTTAGCATCCTATCCTCGAATGCTTGGCAAGCTCTTGGTTCACCTCAGCTTGCATCGGTGACTCAAAATTTGTTGGCTTTTAATAGAAGGGTTGGTCAACCTTTAGGGATCCTTCCTCAATTTCTTGTTACTTTGGGGGGGGAAATGGTCTACATTGATGTGATGGTAGTCCACGACCCTTTGGACTTTAATTTGCTCCTCGGGCAAGACTATGTTTACGCCATGAAAGCTTTTGTGTCCACACTCTTTCGAGTGATGCGTTTCCCTCACAATGGAAGCATAATGACCATAGACCAGCTTTCATTCATTGGCCCTCATATGATGGAAAACCATTTGACTTCCCTGAACAGTCCTTATATGCCAACGTCATCCGCCCCACCGTAGATCAATTATGTGGCAACCTGTCCCATGCATTCAACTCCGAATGAGAAAAAATCTCTCCCTTCTTCTGACTTAGATCCGGTAGTTGACATGGTGATCTCTTCGATAGGGATTTTAGAGCCTACTCTCCCTACCCCTATCACACCCCTCAACATGTATTCCTTCCAAAGTGTTGTTCTTCCATCTCGCGAAGATCTCTTGGAAGCCATGATCGAGGTTTGTCCCTTGACATGTATTCCTTCTAGAGTATTCTCCTCTTGGAAGCCATGATCAAAATGATAGCTACGAGCATGGTTCCCATTTCTATGTCAAGCTCGTTAAAAAATGAAACAGTGGTCTGGGGATCCAACCCAGCAACGAGCATGGTTCCCATTTTTGTGTCAAGCTCGTCAAAAAATGAAACAGAGGTCTGGAGATCCAACCTAGCAAAGAGCATAGTTTATTTTCGATTTCAAGCTCGTTAAAAAATGAAACCGAACAACGAGCATAGTTCTTTTCCTATGTCAAGCTCGTTAAAACATGAAACAACTAGTCACGAGCATAGCTCGTTAAAAAATGAAACAGTGGCCTCTCCCATTGAGTCAAGTCTTCCATTACAACTTGTAGTTGAACCTTCATTCCAGCCACCTCGGTCAGTTGATCCTTTTTCTTTCTCCCTCTCTGGTGAACATTTTTCCTATTAATAACCAGCATTCTATTAGGTATATAAATTGGCGATAGGGGAAGAGTCGGTGGATGAAACGAAGCTTGGTGGTCATGTCTCCAGCCTCTGGTTATCATGCTGGAGTTAAGCCACTAGCTTCTCAAGCTGGGGGCAAAGTACAAACCACCCACCTTTGGAATTTCCATTGGGAAGTGACGAGCACAATTAGTTTTCTAGTTTCAAGCTCGCAAAAAAAAATGAAACACCTACCCAAGCATAGTTTTACTTTGTTTCAAGCTTGTGTAAAAATGAAACCAATCTGGAGCTTAGTCTTTGTTCTTTCTCGTGCTCGTAAATACATGAGAATAGGTTACCGAGCTTAATCTTTGTTCTTTCACGTGCTTGTAAATACATGAGAATAGGTTACCGAGCTTAATCTTTGTTATTTCTCATGCTCGTTAATACATGAAAATAGGTTATTGAATATACTTTTATCTCTTTTTCGGACTCGTAAAAGCTCTACGAAAAAGGAACTCGTTGGAGTCTCCTTTAAGCTCTTTTCAGACTCTCTAAACATGAAAAGATTGTTGAGTGAGCTTGTTTCCTTTCACACTCGTTAAAAGGTTATAAAGGGAGTCTTTCGAGTGATAGTTTACACCTTTTTCGGCCTCATTAGACTAATTACGAAAAAGGACCTCATTATGGAGAACTCTTTAAGCTCTTTTCAAACTCGTTAAAAAACGAAAAGATTGTCGAGCAATCTTGTTGTCTTCACGCTCGTTAAAGTGGATTAGAAAGCACGTCTGTTGAGCGTAGTTTATCTCTTTTTCGGTCTCTTCAGACTATTTATGAAAAAGGAACACCCTATCCATTATGGTTAGGAGAGTTCTCCTAGGTATTATTTTATACTTTTCGGACCCTGGAGACTAACTTTACGAAAAAGTCCCTTATGGAGTTTTCTTTATGACCTTTTTAGACTCTCTAAATACGAAAAGGCCATCGAGTTTACCTTCTTTGGGCTCATTAAACTTTACATCGAAGGACCCACACATCAGAACAAACCCCTCCTTCCTTAGGTTCGTTAAAAATATGACGAGGGACTCATCGCTAGATGAGCTATATCGAGCATCTGTTATCCTACTCAAGCTCATAAAACTAGAAAGAGGTACTCGCCAATCACGGTGAGGAACTTTTAGAGGGTTTTTCCGTCTTGTTATCTTCATTCTATGGGAGCTATTACTACTGAGTCGCTCTTGAAAAATTCACCTATTCTATCATCACATACAACAATCGGGTCGTCCATTATCTCTCATTGACCACCATTCCCATCATTGTGTCACATGACCAGTTATTATGGTATTCATCTGAGTTAATGCTGCCGAGTCAAGCCATTTGTCGTGCATATTTGTTCAAGGGAAGTTTATCTGCGTTGGCCACCTACAGTCCTTTTTTCCCCTCCCTCAGTCCTTTTTTCCCCTCCCTAGGCCATCCCTATGTCAGTTGTGCTCCATTTTTATGATCTTCACACCATCTATATTTACATGTTTCGTGTCGATTGATGGGGGATACATCAAGGCCCTCCTTAGACGGATTTTAGCATGTCGACTCCACCTCATTATCCGGGATTGAAATCTAGAAACCCATCAGTACCATGAGACTTGCAAACATCAGTGGCATGTCTCCTTGCATTTCGACAGTGGGTTTACATCATTGGCTCATGTCGAATGAATCTACGAGTGTTCGACGTCAACTCCTTTATTCACACTTTGTAGATTGTACTAGGTATCTTGGGTTCCATCATCATCATCGATGGATTCCCTCGCGTCTGTTAACGGTATACATTAATGTCCGATAATCAGACGGTTTCTACCATGCTCGACTTCAGCGCATTTATTCGCATGTCGTAGATTCATACCATCCGGATGTAGGACGAAGACCTTGGGAAAGATCACATTTATGTTAGATGATATTCCTTCCCAAGCTGCAATGGAGAATATTCATGGGCACTTCACAGATTGCTCAGTTATTGAGTCATCTCACTGATTTGTATGATGTAACATATCCACATTTGTATTTGGTCGTGGTTATGATTTCACTTGTGTCTTGCATGGATCCATAGTGTATACTTTCGTGGCCATGGTCGTGTCATGATTGGTTCTTGATGGACCCATGGTGTATTTTGTTGTGGCCATCATCCCATTACTTGTGTCATGCATGGATCTGCGGTGTATTTATGGCAGTTATGCTCTTGTCTTTTCTTCCTGATCCAAATGGATTTTGGTGGCCTCCCACCTATTCCAACTGGTTTATTTTGGTAGTTTTCCAGTTTGACAGTTTTTTTTCCTAGTTTTCGGGTCCCTGACTTGCGGGGCCGTTTTGAGGCCCTAAACAGCGTTTTTAGGGCTCGCCACAGTCGGAAATGACCTTTGACAGATTGCAGCAAAATGTGTAGTCCTTGGATAAACCTTTCCAACAAGCAATCATGTGCCTAAAACGAAGATCATATGCAAAAGTTACGACCCAGGGAAGTTGATGTACTAACTTACCCAAACGGGGCCCACATGACTTTTGGCGCTTCATCTCCTAGGGTTAGGTTTTTGGATGTCTAGGGTTTTTGACATTCCTATTTATTGTAAAAAGACCTTCAGAGCCTCATTGTAATCATCTTCTTGCGAATGAGCGCAATCGTCACATCTCTTCTCAGAGATAAGTCGCCACCATTCCAGCAAGCTTGTTTTTCGCTGCATTTTACAGTTTCAGCTTATTTCCTTATTGAATAAAAAAACTAATTTTACTGTATCTATGTTATTTTGTGTTAAGCATCTTTTAATAATCTGTATTTATTTTGTTCTGCTCATAAAATCCGGATCAGCGGTATCAGAGCGGTCTGCTCCTTGTCGTCTTAATGCATGTCCCCAACGAGGTCAGGGTACAAAGAATTGGGTCTCAAGCTTGTTTCTCTTGAGGACAAAAGCTCTCGCACGCCCAAACAACCTCTCATGGCAGGAGAAAAGAAAGATGATGGGACAGGAGATCCTTTCAAAATGTTGCTTGAGGAAGCCCTCACGCAACAGAGGAACGAGATGATGGATAGTTTCGCGCAAATCCTTCGGCGGCTACCAACAGGCAATGCATCTTCCTCGAGCAAAGGCGCTGCCCCCTTTAAGGTACAAATCAACTTCGATATTCCTATATTTGAAGGTCAGATAGACGTAGATGCTGTAGACAAGTGGTTGAATCTACTAGAAAGGTATTTTTCTGTCCATAACTTTTCAAACAAACAAAAAAATTACTTTTGCGCTCCTCAAAGTCGTTCCCCATGTCAAAGATTGGTGGGAAACATTCTGTGAGCAAAAGGAAACAGAGGAACCCTCATTATTTACAGTCGTGGCCACCTAGGAATCCTTCAGGGATGTTATTAAGGAACAATACTACCCTGTCGGAAGTTATGACGACTTGTATACCAAATGGACCACACTGCGGCAAGAAAGAGACCAAGCAGTGCCAGATTTCACAAATATCTTCCATACCCTGCACACCAAGCTCGGTATCAAAGATTCAGAGCGACATCTGGTGCTCAAATATCGCGGTCCTCTGCATAGATACATCCAGACCGAAATGGAATTTTTGGACATCTCGTCCTTGGGCGCGGCCTATTGATATGTCGTCAAAATCGAGCAGAAGCTCAAACAAAAGACAGGACAATTTGGGCCTAGGAACCCCTTGCAGCAAAAACCAGGAAAGGGCGGCCCCAACCTACAGAGCAAAGATGTACAGTATCAGGACAACCAATCCAAACCACAAGCAAAGGACACCGGAAAGACAAAGAAGGATACCGGGAAGTGGTGCGACTTCCATAAGAGCCCTTGGCATAACACTGTTGATTGTCATTCAAAGTAGTCGCTGGTGGCCGAAGTGAAAGCCTCTGAATCAAATGCGGGTTCTGACTCTGAGTCAGAACCAGAAAAGAGAAGACGGATCATTGACACGGAACCCAATGCCACTGTTGCTACCACCAAGCTCCAGCCTGGTGAACCATACGAGCCAGAAGAAAGCGAGCGCCTTTTCCATTCGCAGATGTGGGTAAAAGGCACCCCGCTGCACTTCATTGTTGATAGCGGTAGCCAGAAGAACCTCATCTCAGCAGAGGTCGTCAAGCGGCTGGCCCTGCCAACAACGCCACACCCGCAACCCTACACCATTGGATGGCTCTACTAAGGAAGCGATCTTCGCGTCAGCCAACAGTGTCGACTGTCGTACGGCATCAAACCCTTCAAAGATGAGGTCTTGTGTGATGTTGCTCCTCTCGAAGTTTGTAATGTTCTTTTGGGCCAACCTTATCTATGGAAACGCCATGTTGTATATGAGTCTAAGCCTCGTAGTGTTATTATTACTTTGAACAGGAAATTGTACAGGATACCCAAGGCAGTCCCTCCTAGTGTTATTTCCTTGATCTCTACCAAGCAATGCAGGAACGTCATCTCTCAGACCGGGAAATTTGTCTTCTTCGTGATTCTCTCTCAGAGTAAAAGAAAGATCGTAGCCACATCCAGGGCCTCCGCAGTCGATCTCTCCACAGAACAGAAGCAAGTGGATAAGGTCATGGAAGAATACTCAGATATCTTCTCCTCTCCTACCGGGGTACCTCTGCACAGCCAGGTCAAGCATTCCATCGATCTGACCCCAGGCGCACCGCTACCCAATGGTTCGGTCTACCGCCGCTCTCTGTTAGAAAACGAAGAGATCAAGAGGCAGATCCAAGAACTGCTCCACAAGGGGCACATCCATCCCAGCTCATCACCTTGTGGAAGCCCAATCGTACTGGTGCAGAAGAAAGACGGGACCTGACGACTTTGTATTGATTACCGGACCCTAAATAAAATCACAGTCCGGAACCGGTACCCAATTCCCCGAATCGACAACCTCCTTGATCAGCTCACGGGGGCCAAATACTTCAGTAAAATTGATTTGAAGCCTGGCTACCACCAAATCCCAATAAAACATACAGATGTATGGAAGACCACCTTCAAGTCAAAAGCTCTTTTTGAATGGTTGGTCATGCCCTTTGGTTTGACAAATGCTCCACCAACTTTTATGAGAATGATGGACGATATCCTACGACCTTTCACCAGTACCTTTGTAGTGGTGTATCTGGATGACATCCTCATCTACAGCAATACTTGGACGGAACACTTGCAGCATATTCAACAGGTTCTACACACCCTGCAGTAGAACAAACTATATGCAAACTTGAAAAAATGCTCCTTCGGCATGGACAGGGTCCATTACTTAGACTACATCGTTGATCAACATGGTGTGCATGTGGATCCAGCCAAGATCCAGGTCCTCCGTGACTGGCCAGCCCCAACTACACTCAGTGAGCTTCGGAGCTTCTTGGGCCTCGCCAATTTCTATCACAGGTTCGTGTTGGGATTCTCTCATATCGCATGGGCCCTCAGCCAAATAACCAGGGGTGGCGATAAGGAAAAATTTGTGTGGGGCATGTCCCAACAACAAGCCTTCGATGACTTGAAGCAGCGTTTGTGCTCGTCCCCGATACTTTCATTACCGGACCTACAACATCCCCTTGGAGATCGAGATAGATGCTTCAAACTATGTTGTGGGCGTCGTTCTCACTCAACACGACCACCACGTGGCGTATCATAGTGAGACACTATCAGATGTTGTCCGTAAGTACCCTACTTACAACAAAGAAATGTACTCCATTGTGCAAGCCTGTCGCCAATGGAGACATTACATTCTGGGGAAGGAGACAGTGATCCACACTGATCACAAGCTACTACAGTTCATGCAGACCCAAGGCAAACTGCAGAATGACAACCATCAAAAGTGGTCCACATACTTACAGCAATTCCACCTTGTTGTCGTCCTTATACACACTTGCAAACATGAGCTAAGTCCTGCTCACTTAGTGTGTCCTTGGAGGCACAATGCCTAGGTTCAAAGTCCACGCTGTCACTTTGACTTGAACCTCTTCCATCTAGGCTTACTCCTAGGGAAGCCAAAGGAGGGTAGACCCTAATTACTAGATGAGATTAACGTTTAAGTACTAGGAGTTGGTTTCAATTAGTTAGAAAGGTTGGGGGAAAATCTAGCCTATGATGTAAAGCAGCAATACAAGATGCAACAACTTAGAATGAACAGTCAAACCTTTTCCTAAGATAGCTAAGACTAGTGCCTAAGATTGGGCAAGGGGTCAACTAAATTAAAGGGAGACTAATTACACGAGATTTACAAAAGATTACAAAGATTACAACAAGGTTAAATACAACTAGATACAAGATTACAATAAAGAATATCTAAAGAGTTACACTAAACAAGATATACAATAGATACAGAGATACAATGTTAACTCAACTACTTGATTGTGCAGAAAATGGAGATATTCAAAGGAAAGCACTCATCAACACATCAAGCCAAGCATGCTCACAATAAGGGGTCTCCTCAACGCGGATGCACTTACTCTATTGGACTGCTCTCAATGGCATACAAAAAATCACTCAAGACCCAGTCAAGAAAGTGCCTCTGGGAGGATGCGCAACTTCTTGAGGGATCACACCACAAATAAAGGAACAAGAGTGTAAATAAAAGATGCTTGAAAAAGGAAGTGTTCTGAAACAAAGATATAATCACTTAGACAATTAATCCACAACTCATTAAAATAACTTGCATGTAAATATAACAGTAAGATGAAGTGCTTGCAACTATAAATGTAGATTGCCCAAAAGTTGTAGATTAAGGATTGATTAGAAGTTTATTAAAAGATGCTTCAATCCTAACTAAGTGTCAACCCGATACTTACCTCCCCCTGTTACCAAGTAACTGTTGGGTGCTCAAGAAGATGGCAACAAGGCCTACCCTAGCTCCACAGGTCAGCCCAAGAAAAAGAGTACTCCCAGAAAAGGATGCTCCGCGCCACGAGATAGTCCCCGACCTATCACATTTTCGTTGCTTCCTCTAGTCCCCGTTTTAAATGGCGAAGATGGATCGGTAAAGGTGTCCTATTAAGTCTAGTTGGTTTATTAAACCTATGAGCTAAGTATTTTAGAGTGTTTGAGTGTATTATATTGAGTTATACTTGCCCAAAAAGTGTCAAATGGGCCTAAAACCGAAAATTTAAAGCAGCATAAAAATGAGTTCTAGATTGTTGAGTTATTGCATGTAAATCGCATATAGAACTTGAAATGAATGTTGAAATGAAAAGATAGTTTTACACTATTAAGATGCCCATGTTTGCATGCAAATGTTAAAGATTAAAGCTTTAGAAATGAGAGCATGCAAGAAAGATTAAAGCAAGAGATTTAAATCTTATGCCTCCACGGGCCTAAACTAGCATTTAGTTATATGTGAGATCTAATCTAGATAATTTTTAACCAATAGCATGCACATTAGACACCCACAACTAAGCTAGTTAAACTATAAAGGAAAAACAGAAAAGAAACTAAGCTAAAACTGAAAATGAAAAACTGAAATCAAACAAGAAGGCAAGCCACTTGGGGACCCCCTTTGGACTTGCTTACAATGTTTTATAAAGATGGAGAAAGAAAGAATTTTGTTACCACTTTATAAGGGGGGCCTTTGAGTAAGTGTTGTGACTGAAAACGAGCAGCATGCACCCTTGACCTAGCGAGAACCTGCAAAAATCAGCAAGCTATTGCTTGTTGAAAATGCTGCAACACACTCACAAAACGTTAAAAAAATTTATGTTTTGCAACAGAAATTTTCCACATATAAAAACCAAAAATATAAAGTATTGAAATGACCTATCTAAGAGAGTTAGCAACCAAAATCTGAATATGATAAGGACATAAAGATAAATGGAAAAGCTTATGAAGTTTTGGCGAGTGATGAGGGTAGATCCTTGCTCGAATCTATCACAACAACTCTCTTAGAGATGACATGCAAACTTCAAATAAAACGTGAGACAAGAGTAGATAATGCACTGCATGCACTAATAATACAATAAAGTTAGTCTCATTAGCGAATACAATGCATATAGGCCAGCAACTACACTATTGCCAAACCTAGCTAAGTAAACAAAATTTACCCAAGCAAAACTACTCTATGTTTCACAATAATATTTAAAGAACACAACAATATCACCTCACAATAAAATGGAACATCCAGACAAAGTCTCGTACTCCACGATTCCTCCAAAGCTCTTCTTTATTATCAATGGAAGAGGTTGTAGCAATAAAATTGCTCCAAGCTCTTCAAGAACAAACGGGATGGAAGCAAGATTGACAATAATAGAGAGAGAGACGGTAAGAAAATGGTAGCATAACAATACTCAGAAAAATGGTGAGGAATGAGTGAGGGAGAGGTCTCATTTATAGCTTGAGAAGGCAAAGACACCCCTCCTGGATCCTTGACAAATGTCAAAACCCAAGCCAAGGATGAGATCCAAGGAAGGAGGGCACAAGCTTTTAGGTTTACGCTAGGAATGGCAAGTGGAGGTGTGGTGGAATGTGTTGGACACACTCCAAGGGTGATGTGGTGGCCAAGGAGGGGCGCATAGGCTAAGAGAGGGACCCCACGACTTGCTTTACTGCAAGTTTCCACCTTTTGCAAGATGTTTCCACTTTTTCAAGAGAGGGGACGCATATCCCAAGGAGGGTGTGAGCTTTCTTGAGTGGAGTGTGGTTTGTGTGTCTGTGACACACTCCAAGTGGGACGTGGGAGGCTTAGGAAGGGCGCACCTCATGAGGGAGGGGCCCACAACTTGATTTAAGTCAGGTTACTAATTCTCACATGGAAGGGGGGCGCATTTCCCCATGAGGGGCGTGAGGGTTCAATTGGGAAGTGAGTCAAGGGGGTGTGTAAAGGTTGGGAAAGGGATGGGTAGGTTAGGATATGTCTCTTCATCATTACCCGTCTTTACTTTACTCCAATTATTCAATTATTACAAAATTGACATTTTTCCCATGTCACGGGTTAGCAATTAAAATTGTTTTTATCTGACTAAGACTCCTATGTGGACAAACACCTAGCAAAAGTTGTCCGACTGAGCTGAAACTTGGTTCAAGGGTGTAGGGGGTCTCATTCCATTTCTTTTGAGCACAAATACCCCTATCAAAAACCCAGGGACCTAATTTTTACAATATTTATCAAAAATTAATTAATTAATTAAATTCCCAACCTTGGGAAATTTTAATTAATTAAAAAAACCTATCTAGACTCGACGGAATTCCGCAAAACGTTTTTAAGTTGTCTTACAAGGTCATGTACATCATTCCTAAACACTAGCCACCAGAGGATGAATCCATTAGGACGCCTTTCACCACTTTGGAGGATTTATTAATAGTAGGAGTGAAAAACTCAAGGGAAATTAATAAGGCTAGTTAGGCCAAATTAATAACCTGAGGATAAAAAACACTCAGTGAAAGGAACTCTCCTAATGAAGAAATCCTAAGGTAGCTGACCTAACTATGATCGATGCAGGCCTATTACATTATTATCCCACGCAGGGGAGCGGAAATTCCATTTACAAAAATGTGTGCTGGGAGCAAAAATTGCCCTGTAGAACCAAATAGTCTCTGATTTGTTAGCATCTGATGATGCATATCTTCATGGTACATGGAGTTGACCCCCTAGTTGAATAGGCGATCAACACACCTCAACATCAAATATAAAACAGGAAGTACCAACCGAGTTGTTGGTTGCCTCAACCGACCTCCAATCGCGACACTCACCACGGTGCTAAACTCTTGCGGCCATGAGACCTCAGGATGGCCCCACCTCTATGAGACAGACCCTAACTTCTCCACCACCTACCAAATGTTGGGAGCAAACTCAGTGGTCGCTAATTTCCATCTTTAGGACAGGTTGTTGCGTCACCTGGACCATCTCTGCGCTCCATCAAGCGAGCGCGCGAAGCTAATTTGGGAAGCTCACTACAGTCGGGTGGCAAGACACTTTGGCGTCGAAAAGACAATGGCAGTGCTGCAAAAACATTTCTACTGACCGAAACTTCGACAGGATGTCAGCAAGTATATCAGGTCCTGCATCGCCTGTGCTATTGCCAAACCGACCACTAAGAAATAGGGCCTGTACACCCCTCTTCCTACTCCAGACAAGCCGTGGGAATCCATCTCAATGGACTACATGTCGGGCCTCTCGTCCACCAAGAGGGGCAATGACTGTGTTTTTGAAGTTGTTGATCGCTTTTCCAAGATGGCAATTATGGTCGCCTACAAGAAGAACATCACTGCAGAGGCCAGTGCCAAGCTCTTCTTTGAACGCGTCTGGGTACACTTTGGGATCCCACAAACCATTGTCTCAGATCGGGACAGTTGGTTCCTCAGCACATTCTGGTCGAGCCTCTGGTCACTACCAGATACCAAGCTCACCAAATCCACTGCCTTCCACCCCCAGACAGATGGCCAAACTAAGGTCGTCAATCAGATGATTGTACATATCTTGCGCATGTACAATTCCAAGCACCCCCACACATGGGATGAGAATCTTCCCTATGTCCAGCATAGCTACATTCGAGCCCTACATAGCTAAACTGGCCACAGCCCCTTTCAGGTGGGGTTGGGATTCCAACCATTAGGCCCCATGAATGTTGCACTACCCCTGGCGAACACCTCGGCCGACTCGTCTCCTGCTCCACCAGAAGCTGACAAAGCCACCCAGTTCATTGAGTGAATCCATCACATCCGCCAACAGGTTCAGGTTATTTTACAGAAGTCCAATGCCAAGTACAAGCAGCGCCATGGTCAACACCGGGTGCCACATAAGTTTCAGGTGGGCGACAAAGTTTGGTTGCACTTGCAGAAAGAACGCCTTACAGGACCCCATCGGAAGTTTCGCCCACTCTGGTATGGGCCATACACCATCACCAAGGTTGTGGGTGACAATGTTTTTACGCTCAACATTCCCCCTTTCCTTGGCCTGCACCCAATCTTCAACGTGGCTCTCCTTCACCCATATTTCCCACCATTATTGGACACCTCAGAGATAGCAGAGCAGTTGACACCAACAGAGCTCAACCCTGACTGCATGCAACATGCATCCAGTGATCAGATTGTGGACACACAGATCAAGGGCACCCGATAGCAAAGGATTCAGCTTTATCGAGTTGTCAAAGCAGGGCAGCTCCTGCACCAAGGCAAGTGGCTCACCCGGGGCCAAATTCAGCAAAAATTTCCTCATCTGATGGGGGAACTCAACGCAATGGAAACCATTGCTTCCTAAGGGAGGAGGATTGATCCAGATGGATTTCGGTGGCCTCCCACCTATTCCAACTGGTTCATTTTGGCAATTTTCCAGTTTGGCAGTTTTTTTCCTAGTTTTCGGGTCCCTGACTTGCGGGGCCTTTTGAGGCCCTAAACAGCGTTTTTAGGGCTCGCCACAGTGGAAAATGACCTTTGATAGATAGCATCAAAATGTGTAGTCCTCGGATAGACCTTTCCAACGGGCTATCGCACGCCTAAAACGGAGATCGTATGCAAAAGTTACGACCCCGGGAAGTTGATGTACTAACTTACCCAAACGGGGCCCACATGACTTTTGGCGCTTCATCTCCTAGGGTTAGGTTTTTGGATGTCTAGGGTTTTTGACATTCATATTTATTGTAAAAAGGCCTTCAGAGCCTCATTCTAATCATCTTCTTGCGAATGAGCGCAGTCGTCACATCTCTTCTCAGAGATAAGCCGCCACCATTCCAGCAAGCTTGTTTTTCGCTGCATTTTACAGTTTCATCTTATTTCCTTATTGAATAGAAAACTAGTTTTATTGTATCTTTGTTATTCTGTGTTAAGCATCTTTTAATAATCTGTATTCATTTTGTTCTGCTCATAAAATCCGGATCACTTACCGAGCATGGGTATGCTCGCCTCGAGAATCTTTTTCTGCAGGACCGACGATACTCTTCTCCAAGCTTCTTTACCCACAGCTCTGCAACCTGATTTATAAGGTGTTTCGACCATCAGACACCTCTTTTGACCTCACACTTTAGGGGGCATCTGTTATAATGTTATTTGCCACCTAATCATTAGGTTATTATCACCTAATATATAGGTAATTATCCCCTAGAAACCCCTCATTTTAACCCTTAAAACCTACCAAAGTTACCTTGGGTTTTCAGCTGAGTTTCTTTTCGGGCACCCCCTTCCTTCATTAAAAGAGTGACCAAAAGAGGTTC
>ML816586.1:128643-140984 GCA_009831015.1 Picea engelmannii
TCAATTCATACAGCAACTTCTTTTAAAAAATCGTATAATGCAACTCGAGCTCCAGCTCCTCCTATTCATTGTTCGACGACTCAATTCCCTGATGGCGGCTCACACAGTGGCTTATCAAAAAGCATACAAGCCCAAATTATTAAAAAATGGTAGCTTCACACCTCTCTTTAACGAGCGGCTCAACTCTATTCACATGACTGTGGCTTCACCTTTAAAAGTTAATCTGACAATTTATACTTCATGGGTATATACCAAACAGCTTGGTATCTTCACTAACCAAAAGACCCGATTCTCTTCTCTTCTAGCGGCTTACTCCTATTTGACAGCTTGGTGACGGCCTCCTTTCACTCTAATTGCTTGATCTTTGCAAACCCTTGTGGCTAGCAACTGAAAATGGTAATTTTAACTTCGTTCCTTTTTTATGGAAACTGTTATGGCATACTAATCAAATCCTCTATGACTCCAATTACCAGTCAGCAATGCAGTGGCTCTTTTTATTCGACATCTTATTCAGCAGCAATCTCTGACACGGGCATCGCTAACTATCCGATGTCAACGACTTATTGTCTTCGGTGATGGCTCCAATTCCTCACAACAGTCAGCCAAGTAGAACCCACTCACTTCCCCCAACAACTACCAACCACAAGAACCAATGGCTATTTCCTTTCTCTGACTACACTTCCACAATCCTTGACAACATCAGTAAAGATCATAGGCTCAAGGTTCTTGTATCACAATTTGATATGGAATAATCGCTTGTACCTTCTTTTCTTTTGTTTTAAATCTTCTATCCAATGTGTGTGAGCAGTCCCTCGATGCCTTCTCTAGTCATAGCAGTTCCTCAGCTACTTCACCTGCTTCCTCAACTTCTCCTTTTCACCATGGCTCTAATACCATGTGAGATTTTACACGCATAAGTGAGTATGTTAGGTAACTCCTAAATACCTAACTTAACCACTTCATTAATGACTACATTAAATGCCCCATTATTACATCACTTTATTAGTGAGCATTTATTATTCATCTAAGTCCCATGTTCTAAATATGACCATTATCTCCACCAATTATGTTGAGTTAGATTAGAATGTTGCTTTTCTCTTTTGTTCCTCTTCTTGAAACCCTAGGGAAGATCAAAACCCCTCAACTGGTGACCATAGGAGAGACACCTAGGCACCTTCCTTCCGAGAACTTCAGTTGTATTCCCCTTTAGTGTTGAATGTTAGGTGAGTTATTTCTTCTCCCCTACACAAATTGTCCTCCCCTCTATAGGTATCATCCCAAACTAGTTGTCCTTCTTGCACAAATTGTACTCCATGTCTTTGCATGATAATCGAGAATCAGCTTTGCAAGCTACCATCTTCTATGCAGCATGAGACATAACCATCATAGGGGGAACACCACTAAATAAGAAAACTTAAAACTTAAGAAAGGGACCTCAGAACTTGACAAGAATGCTCCATTATAAAATGGGAGACAAATGTTTGTCCAAAATATTGTAGTTCTATTTCTTTCAATCTTATATTATATTTATGACCTTATCCTTTTTTATCTTCTAAAGGTTGTTTTCTAGTTTGTCTTGTTTTAAGCTACATTATCTTATTGGCATTTTAATTCGAATCTAAGCAAAACATATCCCATGATGTACAAAGTTTGAGTAGTCTGAAATTTCAAGTACCTGAATTTTAGTTTCCTCCAATCATTTGTGACAGACTGATATACCAAGACTATAAGGAGGTGCTTTCAAAACATCAACTGATAATCATAGTGTTGGGCATTATATCTATCATTTCAAACATGTGCTCTTCATTTATGATTTGCTTCGTTCAATAAAATATCATTTTATCTGATTTGCTTCGTTCAATAAAATATCATTTTATCTGATTTTTGTATTGCCTTATTGTATACTCTGTGGTTCAATTTCTGAGATTACACATACACGTGCATAGATGCACTGTTTGAATGTTCATGTGAATTCACGACTTCTGAAATCTATACACAAAATATCGTAGGTCTGTCCTGACTCCTATTTAAGTCCGCACTTTCCCCCACCGTCACATTATTCTCATACAAACTTTCTCTCAAGTTTTTGTCATTTCCATCTACTCATATTTAGGTTCAATGGTTGAGAAGACAAAGGGAAAATCTGTAGTTGTCGTCTGCATGGTTGGTTACCATTACAACCAACCCAGGAGTTGATGTCTATGGCGACCAATCTGTAAAGGGTGAACTATGCAATCTAGATTCAACATGCAATACGTAAGCAGCTTTGGAACGCTAGAAAAAATAGGTCAAGTTACCATGTTTCAATATATAATGCATATCTTTAAGTTTCTACTGTTTCTTAGTAAATTATTCCTGCGTTCATTTGTGCAGATAATTAACAAATAAGATTTTCAATCTTTTGAAACTATAAAGTATCCTATGTGCTATGGGACTAGAGACTCTGTTGAGATCAAAGAACACAATATAGAATCAGCATCATATAAGTTTATGACTAATTCTAGGCCTGTTTATTTATTTAGCATGAATAACAACTTTGGGCCTTCAGAACCAACAGAAAGAAATGTACTTGGCATCTAACACACAATAGCTTGGCCCAAGGCGCCTGAACCCTTGAAGGAGATAATCAATGTGTTTATCACGCCACAGCTCCAATCTGACCAACAGAAACAAAGGGAAATATAAATTTCGAACCTTGTCAAGTTAAATCAAGCATGGAAATAGTAAATATATTTATAGTGATACCAAATGTAATAAGGTAAACGAATGCATAATCAAGAAAGAAATTAACCATAATCATCACCACACGTCAACATCATCAAAAAATAAATTAATGAAATGAATACAAAAAGAAAACTGATTTTCTTGTTCATGAACTTGAAACTTTGAGATATGGGTACCCGGTCCCCTTGTGTTTGTGAGTCTCTAAGCACAAAGGGGGCGACTATTACCCTTATACCTTTACTTTATGTTCTAATTTCACATTGACTTATGAGACTTAAGTCATAAAGTGAAATTTGTCACTTAAGTCATAAAGTGACAATTAATTCACAAGTGGGTGAATTAATAGACATAAAGCAAACTATGGAAACTTAAGTAAAGTGGGTTTCTAAATGAGATTTATGAGAAGTGATCTCACCCATTGATTAGACTTGGCTAGATCTAATCTAAGCCATTGATCTTTTGGGGTTTGGCCTAAGGAAGGCTAAAGGAGGAAAAAGGGTAAGGATGAGACTCATTCTTCACTTGATCACTTGAGAGATTTGGGTGAGGAGAAGAGTGAAGAGGAAGAGAGAGTGAGGGTTTGGAGGACACTTGGGCGCATTCTTGAGGAGAGGAAGGCGCACAAGTGTTGGAGCAAGTCTTCTTGGGCATGAGAGGGCGCAGTCTTTCATGGAGGGTGCATCCAAGGTGATGGGCACACTTGTTTGAGGAAGCATTCATGGAAGGGAGGCGCACTTGAGTATATGAGGGCGCAAGTATCCATGGAGGGCACAAGCATTCTTGGAGGGTGCGCACTATGGGTTTGAGGGTGCACAAGAAGTGAAGAAGGGCGCATGCAAGAAGGAAGGGGGCACACCATCAGTTGGACGAGTTTGTGGAGGCAAGGAGGCGCACCTAGAGCAAGGGTGCAAGCTTCTACACATTTGGCAGTCCAAGAGGGGCGCAAGTCTACTTTTAGCAGGCACATCTACAAGGAACTCCAAAGTATCCTGAGTTGGGTTGCTATTGTACCAGGTTCACTTGTATTTATTTCCTTGTTGTACTCTTGCTTTGAGATCTTCAATATATATATATATCTATCTCTCTTACTGGTTTTCCCCATGGGGGTTTTTCCAGGGTCATGTTGACCAAAAACTACATGTGTTCATTTGTCATGTTTGCTTAGTATTTTCAGTTGTAGGTTGTTAAAGATCGTAGAGGTGTGTTTGATGTTTTTTGGTATATGTATGAGCTAATCTTGGACAGCATAAACCCATTGTTTAACCCATACAAAGAGCAGCCATAAAAGAGCATCAAACCAAAGATTTGTGGGCAGATTCAAGGGAGAATTATCAGACTGAGTGATTGTCATAAAACAGCAGCAAAACAGTCTTAAGATTGGCTGTTGTGGACAGCAAGTTGAGTTGACTGTCCTAAGACAGTGGTAAAAACAGCTCTGATAAACCTTGAAATAAGTGCCCAACAAGAGGTCAAATGACAGGCCTGTTGGGAAGCCCATAGAACCTCAGAAAATATTCACACATGATAGCTTCCATGTTTGTCAGATTCTAGCTTTGAAGAAAGGTTTGAGGAGAATGGCAAAACACAATAAGAAAAAGTGATCATTCTGGTTTTAAAATGTTCCTCCAGGCTAATTCCTAAATGGCAAAATAAGCAGTTTTCCCTCTGCAAAACATCCATAATAATACAGACAATAACTCCATTATGACACTTCCATAGGAGATACTTCCCATTGCCAAATTGATGCAGAAATCACATTTACACCTTTCCTGGTGTAAATACAGAATATTGTCAATGGGGACTTGGCTGGTCAGTGAAAGCAAGGTGCTCTTAATGCCCCCACCAGGGTTCAAGTCTCCTAAGCATCATGTTTTCCCCTTGTGGGCTGCTTGTAGTTGTGTTCGCAATTGGGGTCAACTGCAACTTGCAAGTCCAAGACGACTTGGTGGAAAAAATATCCACCACTTACAGATTCTTAGCCAATAGATTCCGATTTGAATGTTGCAAGCTGGCTACATTAATTGTACTTCTACCAGATTGGGGAAGAATGAACTTGCTGCGTCAGCATAAAAAGGAAGCTAGTAAAAAAAATAACACAGAATATCACCAATTGTAGTTGCAAGGGAACCCATGTTTCATAATCCGACAAAGAATGTGGAGGTTCCTTGTCACTATATCCGGCAGCTTGTAGATAGTGGAGAGACTGAGTTGCAGTATTGTGCAACTCTGGAGCAAACTACAGACCTTTCCACCAAGCCTCCTGGTCCAAAAAAATTTATAAAGTTTACCGATAAGCTTGAGTTTCACATCTGACCATTAAGGGCAAGTAATGGGCATATCAATAGTATGCTTTAGTGTATATATCTTGATGCTTAGAAGTTAGCAATTGATGAGGGAACTTAGAGGTTCATTAAGTTATTTAGTCAAATGTGTTATTTAGTTACATAATGTTAGTCAGCTTCATGGATCATCTCTCTCAAAAGACTTACGATGGAACAATACAACAAACACTCTCTCTTCCTAATTCTTTGCAACTCTACATTACTTTGTGTGTGCATGTAATCTTATATTGAATGTCACAAAGATACTCACAAAGGTTTATGTGGATTATCCTCAACCTAGATGGCCCAGTTTAGGTGTGGCCAATATCTATGCATCAAATGGCACCAAGAAACATGTCGCTTTCTGCCCTAAATGGCCGACAAGCTTTCGAAGGCCAATTGATTGGTCTATGATAATTCAACAATGATTGAATTTCAAGAGGACGAAGAGGGTCTCCTCCCACATTATTGGTGCACTAGGGAAAGAGAAGCGTATTATAGCCTGCATTCAATCTTAAGGTTATATGACCCAAATGTCTACAGAAGAGACAATTCCTCCAACCTATGATTTACACATAGAAGTCTAGAAAGGAAAGAAAAGGGTTTGAAGCAGCTCGACAAAGCCATTATCTCCAGACAAAATATATTTGCCTTCAATTATTTTGGTTCAAGGCTTGTCCACGTCCTAGTGGAGACCACCTTGTCCGATCATCAATCAATAGTCCTTGACATACTATCGTGGAGTTGTTTTGTATCTAAACAAAATTGATTATGCAAGTAAAGACTAAGTACACGATCTATTTCATATGTAAGCTCATGGTTCTTAATCAAAAATCATAAAGTTATGGTCCTCAAGTCTTTAAGGACATCTCATTATATCATTCTACAACCCCACTTATATTAAATAAGACATAATTAGAGTGGCTAATATTACTTAAGTTGAAAAAGTTGCCTAATTACCCCATAAAGGTAGCTTGGGCCACAAGTTAGGACTTCCCTCTCTCTTTTGTAAAAATAGGGGTTTCCCCTCTTAGATTCCTAAAATCAATATTTCAATCAATGAAACCTACTCCTATCTCTTAATAGAGACCTCCTTGGTTAAGTATTCCTCCAAACATTCAGATTTGCATGTGCAATCCACTTGGGTATGCATCTCCACCCAATCTTTTATGTGTGCACTGTGCACATACTCGAGTTGCCCAATTTTCACATCAGCAAGGCGAGTTTAGCACAAATGATGCTTTGCTTGATCAGCGTCTTAGCAAGGATTCGATAGCTTAGTCATCAATTATGGTACGCACACTCTAGAGACACAACGAATTGCTATAGGGTTACTCTCATAAGTCGCCAATTTATCCGCCCATTAGGTTGTCGTCAAGTGGCTGAGATGGGGTGTTGCCACAATAATGACCAAAGTTCAACCCTCGATATGCATAGAGCCCTAAACAAGTGCATGAGTTGGCCGAGATTGATGGCCCCCATGTTAAAGTGGGCTTTACCGTGATAATGCAGAGTTGGGGTTCTAGCTCCCCATGGATCAAAAAAAGGGGCTTACCCTTACCAAGAAAAAGAATTAAAAAAAGTAGCTAATTCTTCCTACGAGAGGAATTGAAGCCCTTATCCATTTAATCATTCAATGATAAGAGACTGATTTCGGTCTAAGAAGAAAGAGATCTCGATCTTGGCCTGCATTCATTGTACCCTTCAACTTCTTGTTCAAAAAGACCAAGGGTACAAGGAAGGTCCTTCCAAGAAATAGACTAGTTCACGCATTATGATATATCTATGGATGAGAAGATTGAATTAGTTGGCCTTGTCGAGTTGCCTATAATTACAAACCCAGTAGATAAGCAAATGCCAGGGAGTGATGAGTAATTGGAGAGCATCTTGACTGGGGATCTAGAAGTTGTAGATCAGGAAAAAGCAGTGGAAGACTCTACTACCTAATTTTGGTATTACTGATATAACTTATGACTCGTGAGCAAATGCCATTCAGCATTTTTTAATGTACTTGTTTAAAAATCAAATATAACACAAAAAATTTAAGCTTGACTCCTATGATCTTATCATTTATGAGTACTGAATGTCAAATTGTTAGTGAATTATGTTGTTGAGTTTTATGATCTGATATTATTTTACATTCTAAGTATTACCATTTTGCATAAGGTTTAGTTATATTTTTTTATTACATAAGTTAGATGTGTTGCACCCTCCTCTGTACCCTATTTTCCAGAAAATCGCATCCTTGTCTCCACTAACCTTGGCCACATAGTCTTCAATATAATTCGCTGTCACTTCTCTATATTTTTTTACCTATTTCATTGGCGTGGTTTACATTCTAACTTGTCCTTCCCTCCCACGAGAAAACATTATTAGACACTCGTGTCATCCAGTGGAATTTATAACATGGACATGTTGCCACACAACGTTTGGTAACTAGGATTCATCGTCATTTAACAAGGCTACCCTTTTGGCTTTGGAGCAAAACCATCTCTTGAAGTACCACACTGTGATACACTCTAGTTTTCCAATAGAAATTTTAGTTGTTCATTTATTTCTAATTTCCCAATTATCCATCTAGCATTTCACAATTTTCAGTCTTTATTCCTTCCGAATGAGAACTTCATTTCCAATAGTAAAAGTTGATACAAAATCCTACCACTTTGTAAAATAATGACAATTGTCAATGACGTGGTAGCCATCCACCAAGGTTCAATTCCCCAGAGGCATAAAGAAGCAGTTGAGGAAGGGTGCAAAGTCCTGAATGATTGTGACTGGAAGATCCGCCGGTTGCAGCAGCTTGGCCAAAGGAAAGTGTTTGTGATTAGTGATTTTCCCTTTGACTATTTATTGCCCATGAAAATAGGCCGCTTGTGGTGCCTGACATAATCAGGCTAGTTGCAATGCTTCTGGCGTTTAAAGGAAGCACTTTCAAAAAGAATTGGCTGTTTCCCCTTGCCCAGTTCCCATGATTTGAAATGCCACGCAGTTCCTGCATCGACCTCTTGTTACACTGGCGTTTCACATTACGAGTAACTTTCAAAATTAGTTCATTAATGAAGTGGAAATTATTCCCTTCACTGGGATAGCCAAGTTATAGAGGCGCGGGACAATGTGGACTGAAGCAAAAATACCAGGCCTATAACCCTGTTGTAGATGAATCCTTGCCTAAATCAAAAACCCCGATAGACATTAGACACTACCCACCACTGTAAACTCTGTTAAAGCCAAGTGTGAATATGAATCTAGTCAACTATTTTTAAATCCCAATAGGGTTTAAACAAAATCACATGGAAACCGCAAATGGCATTAATACAATTTGATGTACAATTATAGGCTCAATTTCATACAAATAAACTGAAAAATGAAACTGGATACTGGATATTGCCCATAACTTGTTATTCACACCAGATAATTGAAGGTCTAATAATGGCGATATCGGAGCTGATTTGAAGTGAGTAAATTTCATAGATGAATTTGCACGTAAAGTAGAGAGGAATTTTGAACTTACATAACAGATTGACCGCCCGGGGTTACATTAACCAATGCCTCAAAGATATGTTCGACTCTTCTCTCGACATGCAGCTGTTGCTGTTGCGTGGCAGTCGCCGATGGAAAGTCCATGTTTACAAACGCTTAAAGCTCACTTCTCTGCTACTGGCCTTGTATCTTCCGTAAGTTTTGTTTCGCTCCGATTTTATCTTCGAAGACTCCCCTCTGCTGGCTTTGGCTGCTCTATGGGTTCTCTGTCATTCTGAGCTTATTTAGGAATATAAAAAGGTTTAATGGGTTAAGTTAAAAAAAAGATACTGTGCGTATAAATAAAGGAAAAAGAATATTAATGGTAGGTATTTAGGTGTATTTATTTATTTATTTTTGACGGGTATATAGAAAAGCATGTAAAAGAGTATTAAAAAGTGATGTTCCACTTTGTAATTACGTACGTATTGACAATGGGCACAATTAATGATTTTTTAATCTTAAATTCTTAGTCGTCCTCCAAAATCAATGCGTCAGATTTATTGTTCATAACTTCTTTGCATTTATGAAGGAATCCGTTAACATGTTTATTTTTTTACATTTACCTAATCACATTATAAATTTACTGTAAAAATACATAATTGCCACGTTCAAATGATTAAGGAGGATTAAAATATATGCAGTGCACGTTTATATCATTAAGAAACACTCTCCACACGTTTCATTTTGATGGCAATCATTTATTTTTTATATCTGAAAAGTCGTTTGATGCCACGACCTGCACGGACATTTTATGTGCACTCTGTGTTGGAGTCACGGCTCAGTCACGGCTCCCCTTTCGGCGTTCTCCAGCCACGAGTCGACTGTGCTAGTTAATCAACAATCATCATTCAGGTTAGTAAGTAGAAAATATCATTTCACTTTGTAATTAATCAACGATCATATTATTTCTGGTTGTAACATGTTAGTAAGTAGAAAATATCATTTCCTTATAATTAGTAAGTAGGAAATGATATTTTCTACTTACGATCATTCAGGTTAGTAGAAAATATCATTTCAGGTTATAATATGTTAGTAAGTAGAAAATATCATTTCAGGTTATAATATGTTAGTAAGGGAATTGTAGGTAGTTGGAATGATACTTAGAGAGAATGAAGATAAACTGATTTGGAGAGGGGGTTTATTTGGTGTTATCACGGTAAAGAATATTTATGAGGCAATACATACAACACAAAATCTCTCATTGGTCACCGGTTGGAAGATTCAAATGTGGAAATGGGATATTCTACAAAAAATTAAACTTTTTCTATGGCTGGTTGTTCATAACAAGATAGCGACTTGGGAAAATCTCTTGCATAGGGGTTGGATTGGACTAGGAAGGTGTACTTTCTGTAAAAAAGAGACGGAGGATAGCACACATCTGTTTATATTATATTCATTTACAAGGGCAGTATGGGAAAATATAAAGAGGCATACAAAAATTGCACATAACTGGAATGGGAATAACCTATGTGAGTGTATTACACTTTGGATTGAGGCAAAAACAGGTTCACCCAGTCTTGCAGCATACACTTGTTGAAAAATCTGGCTAGCGAGAAATGCGGCCATTTTCGATGGAAAGGAACCATCAGTCACAATGGTTGTTATCAAATCTTTGTGCAACTATCATAAGCCGGTATTAAAGCATAAAAAAATTTGTCCCTGTTCCTACTTGAACACCGATACAATTGAGTACCCAATTGCTTTTTTTGACGGAGCAGCCCAGGGGGATGGAAGATGTTGCGAAGCTGGAGAGATTATTAAATTATCTGCATCAATGACATACAAGTGGTTTGTGAACTATGGACAAGGTACAAACATGAAGGCGGAATTAATGGGAGCCTGGGCAACTTTACAATTAGCAAAGTTTCTTAACATTGAAAATCTACAGGTATTTGGTGATTCCTCTGTTAGTGGACGTTAATCATCATCATCATCATCATCATTATTATCAACTGGTTAAATAAAAAAGGAAACCTTTGAGTTAGCGCATAGGAAGGATGGAAAAGGAGAGTCATTGTATTAAAGAAAATTTTTGTTGATGTAAACTTCTATCATATTTTTCATGACTTCAACAGAGCCACAGATGATCAATCTAAAAGAGCACTAAGAGAACCAGAAGGAAAAATAATGCTTAATAAGTGGATAGACGGAAAAGAGATTACTAAAAACATCATCAAAATATATTGATGGAGGTTTCCTATCCTGATATCTTTTTGATCCACTTTTTTGATGAATATCTATCAGAGTTTCAGTTTAGTTATTGGCACAATCTCTCTATTGGAACTTAGGGAAGAATGTAATATGAACTTTTATTGAGTCATGATATGGACAGCCTCTTTATTATCAGTTCTTGAGACTGATATCCTGTCACCTGGAAAGTATTTGGGATTGTAATGTTGCATTCAATTATTGTTTCTTAGTTTTGGGCTATTTTAAATAGCGGCTGGTGGAGCGATTGTATAAAATTATATACTTTAATATAATTGTGTTAATTTTCTTTCTGAAAAAGTAGAAAATATCATTTCCTTATCATTTATATTAACATAAGTATTATCTTATACATCGGCTTTAATGTTATCGCAAATCAATTTTCTCAATCAACTTGGGATAAATTTGGGATAGTAAATTCTTTTTAGAAAGAAAGATTTTTAAGTTGTAGAAAAATTTTGAGTACACATCATTTTTAGGCATTTTTTATTTTTTGAATGGGCATGTAAGAAAGCTTGTGAAAGGAATACTATGGAGCACTACTAGTTAAGGAATATTTTTTGTTGGTTGCACAAAGGGGGGAGAGGGGAAGGTCGAGTAAGTGTATTTGCCCTAAAACAAATCAACCATTGTGTTAGTAGGAGACACAACTCCTTGTGACTACCCTGGTTGACAAAATGGATCATGGTATATTGGTACTTATATATTACCATGGGCCAATCCTCACAATTAGTGTGGAACAATAAGCTTTTTAAATACAAGGGAGAGAGGAAGGTTGAGCAAGCAAGTATACTTGCTCTATAGCCAACCAATCATTAGGAGGCACCACTCTTTATGGATACCCTCATTGGCATAATGATCATGGCATATTGGGGCTTATATATTACCATGAACCAATCCTCTCTACTAGTGTGGAATAATGAGTTTCATAGATAGGAGGGTTTATATGTCACAGAAATTATTCCAAGATGCATAGTTGTTAAGTGTATCCAACCTTTTAATCAGCATGTAGGAGAGAATGTGAAAGGGGAACTACAGAATATCGACGACCAAGGATTTTTTTTTTGTGTTGCGTCATACAAAGTGGGAGAGTGGAAGGTCTAGCAAGCAAGTATACTCGCCCTGCAATCAACTATTATATTAGTAGGAGGCAACATTCCCTTTTGGTGCGTCCATTTGCATAAGGATCATGGTATATTGGGGCTTATATATTACCACAAGCAAATCCTCTCAACCAATGTGGGATAGTATGTTCTTTAGATGGGAGAGTTGTGAAGATAAAGAAAGTTTGTGGATAAGAAGAAGTAAATTGCAATATCTCACATCAAATAATTATCACTTATTGGTGTTCATCGAAGGTGTTTAGACCAAAAAAAGATGAAGAAAAGGTGTTAAAAGACAAATTGGAAGGCAAAGTGAGTTCTCAAAGGCATGGTAGGAGTATAAGTTTGTACAATGTCTACAACGTTGTCTAACAATCAAAAGATTACCATAAGCATAAATGACATATTGGAATATGGTTAGAAATTGCTGCAAATCACACTGTGAAGAACGCCTCTTAAACAA
>ML816586.1:148771-158966 GCA_009831015.1 Picea engelmannii
AGGGTTGCTTGGGTGGGGAATTCACCCATAGTGAATTGGCAAGCTGGTATGACCTCCGCTACCTTTCTTTTGGTGCCAGTGGCTAACTGTACCAACCATGGCTTGGCATGTTTATGTGGTTGTAATTTACACTTATCAACAGCGTTAGGAGCTATACAACTCAAATTTGAACCAGGGTCAATTAGAATAGACACTAGATGGTTGGTGATCATACCTTCCATCTCCACCACTGAAGCTTGGTGGTCATCTTGTTTATTATCCAAGGCTGCATAGATTTGCGGCACACTCCTAGCCACATCATTGACGGTGGTAGCTTCTTGAACGTTGTAAATTCTCCGACTGTTATGTTGTCGGTGCGGGCAGTCCCTCAGTAGATGTTCTTCTCCACAACTCCAACATTTCAAGGGTTCTCTCTTTGGGTTATCAATCTTTCCCGGGGTAGATCCAGAAGCTTTATTTCCGCTCTGGGAGGGGAAATTCTACTGATGTACACTTCGGGTTGGGAAGCTCATCCTTAAGTCCTTTTAATAGTTTTTAAATCTTGGGGATTTAAACCCCTTTTTCTGGAATCCCAAACTATTATTTTGCTTCCAACCTTCGCGAGGTTCTATCCGATGCGCCAGCTGTTCATAACAATATCTTGCCTTTCAGATAGTATCTTCTAGGGTCTTTGGCTCGTCAAACTCAATCCTGTTCTGATAGTCCTTAGGTAGTCCACTGATGAATCGTTGCACCTTTGCCTTTTCTGCTTTTATATAGGGTACGTACCTCAGCAATTCGAGGAATCTGCTGACATATTCCTCTATGGTGCGTTGCCCCAGCTTGAGTTCATAGAATTCTTTAGTCTTTTCGTCGAAATATTTTTCCGACAGATACTTCTTCCTGAAGTATTTCTCAAACCGTTCCCAAGATAGGTTTTCTTTGTGAATCCCTTTTACATTCTTAAGGTCTTCCCACCAAATGGAAGCCTTCCCATTTAGGTTGAAAGTGGCTACTCGAGCCTTCAAATTTTTCGAGAAGTCATGGACTCTGAAATACTTCTTTAGTCCAAGCAGCAAGGCCTTCGCTTCCTCTCCCTTCTTTATTTCACCGTCGAAAGAGGGTGGTTTGGCCTTCTTGAATTCTTCGAGATTATGATTTTTGGAAGGAGTTCGCTTCTTTTGTTTTCTTCAGGAATAAGAACTAGTTCTGCTACTAGAAGATCCCTCCGAGTTGCCAGTTTCCTTTCCAAAGGAATCGTCCGACGCTTGTCCCTTATCTTTGGGGTGAACCTTTCTCGAGGTGCTCCTCCCAGTGTGGCCACTTAAAGGACCAAGTTTCCTTATCCCAGGTGGGCTTCGAATTCTCTTTGTCTGTCATTGGTCCACGTGACTGGTGTCAGGTCCATGCTACAATTGTCTTTGTATGTCGGATAAGCTCTGCAGCAAGACTGCATTAATTTCCGTTTGCTTCTCTTGTTCTTTTATCAACCTCTCATTGTTGGCCTTGCATCTCTGTAGTTCGACCATGAGGCTTCTCACAGTCTTAGCTAGATCTGGAGGGGTCTCCACTGCTCTCCTTTCGTCAGACTCTTCGTCTCTATTGTGGGAGACATCCCCCACTTCGTGGTGTGTCACCATTCTATGCATCTGCAGTTTCTCGCGGTTGATCGTCCACTTGTTGTGCAAGAAAAACACTTGTTGTTAGTCAACATTATATTCATTCACAATCAACGCATAATTCATATTTTTCAAATGCATAAACACAATAGGAATTTTCATTCTTTAACTTCGGCTTTTGATAAGGGGGGTTAAGATAGAGGGTTACTCCTTTTAAGAGTACTCCAAATGGAGTTTCTGTGCAACTCGTCCATGAGCCCAAGCAGGCCAAGTGTTGTAACCATGCTTTGATACCAATTTGTCACACACCCACTACGATAACCTAGATTTTTCGTCTTTTTCTTCGAGGGACAGAATCTCCGAGACTTCTATGGGGCCTAGCGTAGACCCTCCCTTCCCTTATCCTCCTCCAAACGACCACTACCTGGCCTTAGCGCAAGCGCCTCTCGTAACTCACGAGTTGGGAGTCAAAACTCTTGACTCCCCTTTCTCCAAACACCGATACCTGAGATACGATACGAGTATGGCGCCCTCCTCACTAGCGCCTACTACATGCAACCGTAGGCTAGGTCAAACACTAGCACCACTTGCAACTTCGCTAGTTGAGGTGTTGAGCCCTCGTGCTCCTCCTTTGCGAATCTCCGGGACGTGAGAGGTCAACGTCACGTGGACTCTGCCAAAGCGACGCACACACGCCACTTGTCTTCTCCGCTGTACTCTGCTCACAAGATGTATCGCTGCCGCCCATCGCACGAGAGCTCGGCTCTCGGCGTTTCGCGGCCTTAACGATCAAGGTGCAACTTCTTCATCCTGCGAAACCCTGAGCCACGATAAGTCAACAGTGGGTTGACTCTTTCCCAGGTGACAAGTGTCCACCACCGATCACCTGCTTCCTAGGCTAAATACTAGCGCTACTCGCATCTCGCGAATTCACGAGTTGGAGTGTTGATCCCTCATGCTCCTCCTTCGCGAATCCCCGAGATACGATAAGTCAACAATGGGTTGACTCCGTCCCAGACAACATGTGTCCATCACTTGTCACCCGTTCCCACCTTTCTCTGGGCACTTGTTGTTACACCACCTGTCAACCATGCGGTCACCACCTAATGGATGTGCCACATGTTCGCATGAGCCCTCGATGCTTGACACTTCGCGACTTCTACAGTCGAAAAGAAACTCTCTTAAGTTTTGAACCCCTGATAGGAGATAACCACGAAAGTTCTGATCCCACAGTTCTCCCGTGGCCTGGATCCAATGACCACGATCACGTCGCGATCTCGCGAATCCTGAGTTTGTGCAGTCCTACCCTTGACCACCCCAAGTCACGAGTCAACGAAATGATACTCTCCTACCTGTACAAAGGCTAAGATCGACGGTCAATAGGGCTCCATCAGATCCTTGGATCTACGGTCCTGGGTCCCATCGCCACTTGCGAAGGCTAAAAGAGTCGAGGTATTAACGTCTGCGTTCCTTCTCTAGATCCATCGTTCTTGACAGATTTGGGGTATTCCCGAAAGGATTCCGATTGTTCGTCTACCAAATGATAGGGGGTTCTCTCTTTCTATAATTGGACTCACTATCCCTTCTGAGCTTGAATCACGAAATCCAACTTCTCGGGGCTCCAAACTCCCACGACTCCGAGACCTTAGAGAGCTACCCTTTCTTGCATAGGGTTTCCAGACTCGGATCGCATGAACCTTCAGACAGTTCTTGGGCGATCGTCCCTGATCTTAGTCGAGTCTCTGGGTAAAGGTTCGGCATAGTTCCAAGGTTTATGGGGTAATTCACGGGGAAGAGTGCTCTCAAGGGGCCTTCCCAAAATATTGCGAGAATCAAGCAAACAAGGCGATTCTCAGTGGAGCGAACTCATGCCCCGGACTTAACCATTTGTACAGAAACCAACGATGACATATAAGCATACACATGCATCCATTATTTCTAGTTTAAAACACCAGGCAATCATTCCACACATAAATTATTAGGGGCATATAAACATAAGCATGTATTCACGATATTCAATTCGAAATACAAGACATAAAACACTTATCAGATCCACCGGTGTGATGCAACTGCTGAGAGGGGTGCTCATTTCCACCCAACCGTAGGCTCAGTGACTCCAAACGGATTTACAACTAGCCACCCCTAAGCTAGTCCACGATGCTTTGAGGTTCAGTCTCCTTCTTCCAGCTCAACAGAAATCAAGGACGAAGGTTACTCTCCTTCTCCTGATATAGGAAAATAATCCAGGACGAAGGTTACTCTTCTTCTCCTAGTATTCAGAACTCCCTGTATTTCCAGGGTTTCTCCAGTTCTCTTCCGTGATCCGCCATCACGCGTGCTCTTCTCCCCCTCTTTACCACATTTCCTCCCTTGCCAATTTGTCTACAAGGTTGCGTGTGGCGCGAATTTCACCGTCCATGGTCAGGTCTGAGGGTTGTTACGGATGGGCGGTTCACCCCCATCCCCTCATTAACTCTTGAGGAGCCTCCCCACCTTCCAATTTGACGGGAAATCCATTCCAGGTTCAGAGAGCTGCTTTGGTTTTTGAGAAAGTATAAACCAGTATGGTACTGGCTCGGTGGAAGTTAACGCAACCATTCTAGGTCCCTTCCACCACCTCTCATTAGCCATCATGGTCTCTTTTAGCACATCCCCCTCCCAACAGTCATGCAACACCTATTCATAACATAATTTACATTCATCAACCTTTTATGCAAAGGTCCATCAAATCAAACATTCACATCTTTGAGTTTGCCATAGTTCTTGGCCAATATAGTTATTTTTACAGACTGGGGGAAACAGGGTGTTACAATAATAGAGGTTAATATGCATTGTAATGTATGGAGGCCACTTTTAGTAAATAAGGCCTAGTGTGAACACAATAAAGGTGAGAATTCTTACTATAAAGTTCCTTCTATAGAATGTTCTTAGGTGGTAGGTAGTATTATATTTAGAGGTGTAAGTGATACAATGGGAATCCACCCCCTACCATCAAAGTACATATGAAACTGAACATTCCTTGAGTTGTGCATAATTGGGAGCACAATTGTCCTAATGCTTATTCCATGTTCTTGCATTTCCTTATTTTTCAACCCGATCATGCCACAACCCCTAGGGTTGTACCCCAACTATCACATCTCTGTGTTTTCTTCCCTGTAGCACCAACAAACATATGCTACAGGACACTAGTTTGTACTAAACAGTCCACGACACATTCACTTGATGCAGCCTGTCTTCTGTTATAACACGACTTATGTTGCAACACACCTACTACTGCAACACATCTTCGACCACATGCCTTTACTGCAACACGCCTCTATTGCAACACACCTCTATTGCAACACGCCTTTGTTGCAACACACCTCTTCTGTTGTAACACGTCTCCGTTGCAACACGCCTCTTCTGTTGGAACACACATTTTCTATTGTAAGATGCCTATGTTGCAACACACATTTTCTATTGTAATATGCCTATGTTGCAACACACATGTTGCTACAACACACTTGTTGTCACAACACACCTCTTCTATTATAACACATCTTCTACTGTAACATGCCTTTTCTGCCACACGTTTTTTGTTGCAACACACCCTCCAGTTGTGTTGCTCAATCCTGAATCAATGGTTATCTTACAAAATAGGAACATCCTCATATGTAGACCTCTCCAATATATGGTACACAAACATACCTTATATGATCAAACTAAACTCTCTCTGTGCTCAAAATTATATTTAGCAACAATGCTCCTTCTCTAGAGTCTTTTGCACTTGACTCTCACAACAATATTTTACCCTTCACAGTGCAACCAAGGTTTAGTTCACAAACCCAATAATTCTTCCATATTTGTAGAGAGTCATCCATCCCACGCGACCTTTCCAAGGACTCCACACAAACCTATATTCTATCACCAATTTATGTACGACCTTCTACAGATCCCTACCATTTGGACAACAACATCACATGGAACTATTCTCTATTGGGATTTACTCATTCAAGAAATGACATTTACTTGCATCTATTCATGCCAATAACGCAACAAATAACATCATACAAGATTCCATTTACATGCACACACAAAAAGGTTAAATCTGTAAAACCCCAAACTCTTTTATTTATTCATACATATTACAATACATCGGTTCTATGACTGTACATGAATTTACAATCTTTGTTGTGTTTCCAGGTCGAAAATCCATGGAAACCTCAACCACTTCTCTCTCTCCCTGTCTTGTATGACCTATCCTCTTGTCTCCTCTGCAAGACCTCTTACAAACTCTTTGATGTTGTGTTTTATTCCTTCATAAACCGTTCGCTTCAGTTTCCCAGAGGGCTCATCACGCCCTTTCACCTTCCATCTTCTAATTCGTCTTTTCCTTAGTGACTCCTCACCTCCAACACATCCTTCTAGCTTCCAGCCAACACTGTGCTCCTCCTGCACCATAATTCCCACAACTATGATCTGCAACAACACATTCTTCCTCATCATATGCTCACACTTCCAGCCTATGGTAACACTCCCATCAGTTGCACTGCCTCAATCATCACTTCGATCTCCAACAAACTATCAATTTCCACGTCTTGTCATATTCCTTAGCACCCAATCACTGTCGTAACAACATTGTCATGTCCCGACAACCACCTTCATCGTGGAATCCCTAAGACAATCGTGATGCTCATGCATCAAACTCTCTAGGTTTTTAAGAAAGCATGCCCTCATGCTTATGAGGTAAATCATCTGCATATCCAACTGTCCAATGCAACTTCATCATTGTTGCACTCCCACTCTACAGTCCTCTTTGCTACACATTCAAATCTACAAGACATCTTCTTTCGTTGCACGTTCTTTATTTCAACTCATTGTTGCCCCTTGTTGCACATCCATCTGCAACAACACTCTCATCATGGAGATTTGGAAGTTTCATCTCATTTATGTTGCAACTCAAATTCCCACAACAACTAACCTTCTAGTATTGCTACCCTCTTTGTATTTCTTTCTTTATTATTTCCAACACTAGTTAGGTGCTCTTCAACTACACAACACCTGCACAATTGGATCTAAGTCACCTCACATGCAGGACATCCCACTGCCTATTTTTCATGTAGTGTACAAAGTGCATTCGGTACGACCAACCACTCATGCTCATAGCCACATAACATGGAATCACATGCTCCCATGTTACACCTCCATTGACTCAATCCTCAACCACACACAAACTGCCTCAATCGACGATTATGTCAGCGTATTCACATTCTCGATAAGTTACTAGAGACATAGCTTCAAGAGCCTTCCTCTTCATGCAACACCTTCACATTTGGTCCTCAACAACCTTCAATACTTCTATCACTCCTCTGTAGCCTATCTTCTTCCTTAGAAGATTTGAAATCTTCTCCTTTCTCTATCAGCAACATGTTCATCAATTTTGTCATCTTCAAGAATGTACTTTCATCCATCTTCAACTCAACAGTTTCATCCATGCTTGCTCCTAGGTCACTCATCTTCACGACGTCATCTTCTACTTGGGAATTATTTCAAACATCTTCATCATCTACAACCTCTGCCATCCTACAATTGTTGTCATCTCTATGATTCGTTTTCTTTCACATCACCATTCTATTGCATTATCTTCTCATCCAAGCACATTTGCTTCCATCTGCAACCACAAATTTCTTTCTTCTTGCAAACAAACAAATAATATGTTAAGGGAAAAACAAAGAACTCCATCTTCACGGCTTCCTTTTCTTCGTTACATCCGACACAACCACATTTATCTCTAATTTTGCACCACTATACTTTTCTGCATCTTTGTTCATCCTCATTTCTATTAAATTCAGGTCCACTCAAAACCTTTAGCCACCATCTAACAACATGCTCTCACGGTTACCAACATGCTCCTCATAACATACGAGCCTAGTCTATGTTAATCCCTAAACAGTGGCACAATACACCTTAATTGGGGCATATTACATTAGTATTGTTATTTTATTTATGTCGGCTTGGGTCCATTAGTTGTAATTGTACCTCCTAGTCTCCTATATATACCAAGGAGACCTTTTCATTTGGAATCATTTGGTATTTGTGAATTCATATCATGTATAGGGAGGTTTCCCCCTTGAAAAGGCTTATTATCTAAATTTCTCTCTTTGTCAAGGCGTTGAGTACTTATTCTGAGGTTTTTATGCTATTTTGATATTTGGTTCCTAACATTTGGTATCAAAACTCAAGGTCTTGGGGTTTTGCTGCTGCATTTGAGACACCTTGGCATTTTCGCTATATTTTTTCTGGAACGTTTCAGAAGGAACACCTCGGGGGATATTTAGTAGACAAATCAAAGTACTTGTGGTTAAAATCTTAGCTTTTGGGGCTTTATACTTCCGTAGATATAGCCTGTGGAAGATCAGGTTCCTGAATCATCATGAATTCAGTCATGTCATAATTTTCGCTATAACGTTTTTTTTGTGATGATTCAGATCGTGAAACTTAGAGGATATTCAGAGGAATTATCAAGGTATCTGTGGTAAAAATTTTAGCTTCTAGGTTATCCTAATTTTTGAGATACACGTTGTGTAAGATAGGGTAGCTAACTAGTCTCAAATAGGTGTTCTAGGTAAAATAGTGATATCTTCTTTAGTGAGTATCCAAATTAAGTAAGACCAGTTGCATTGGATAGTGGACAGTCTGTAGTATTTCTATTGCAAATTTCAGAATAAGATATCACATATTGTTCCCTTGGTACGCTTTACAATTACACTCTCATTTAAAGGCCAAATATCAGCAAGGTGTGGGGAAGTCACCATAACTTCCACTTGGCACATCCAATTTTGATCAGGCTTGTGGAATTGCAAAGGGGACATATTAGAGAAATAGAGAACGAAATTTCAAACCCAAAAGGGCCAAAATTGTAAAGATACAATAGAATAAAGGTCGGCTAGCAAAACAACCTCCAAATCAGGGTTTAAAAGGTGCGTTATTTTGTTTTTGGAAATTTGCATATCTTTTGACTAGAAGATCTAATTGGGGTGATTAAAAAAGTAGAATAAAGTGGGATAAAAGGAGTATCACATAAATTTTAGAGAAACTTAGGGCCTTTTTTAGGTACAAATGTCTTCCGGCATCTCTAAACATAGGAGTTGTCGTTATTGGTCAGCGCTACAACCCGGGGACAGTGTGGTTCTTCCACATACCTAGAGTATATTGGAAGGCCCCTTTTGAACGATTTCACATTAGACAACACTACTACAGATTTGAGCTCCCACGTATCTGGTGTATATCAGGAGACCCCCTAGAATCCTGAGACTTACCGAGTAAACCTTTTGGTCGTCTTGTTGCTATAGTACACCAAGAACAACACTCGGGGAGATCACTCTCTAGTACCCGGGTAGTCGAATTGTATGGCTAAGGACATGGTCAAGCCTCTTTAGTTAGTGCCCTGAGATATTGGGCTGAGTACTATTGTTGGACCATGCACGTATATCAGAGAGCTATAGCACCTGACACTCCCTTGTCTGTGAGGACCTTTGCCTAAGCAAATTAGGAATTCCTACCTTACAATGATACTTGGCCAACATGCCACCAAAAAAAGGAACTTCTACACCAAATAAGCCTTCAGACAATCCTACTTGGACTCTTGATGAAGGTGAAGAAATGCGCAGGGACATAAATGATTTACAAAAGAAGGCAGTAACAAAAGATGAACTACAAGGGATGATGGATTCAACTGAAGCTAAGTTGGAAGCGATAATGGATACTAAGATGGATGGTTTAAAAGGGGAGATCATGGAAGGATTGAAAAAGTTGCTACTAGAGAGGCCACCTGAAAGTGACAATGTATCCCACAAAATTCATAACGAGAACACAAGGAAGATGAATCAAGACTGGAGAAACTCCAACTTTGGGTTGAAGACCAACCACTTTCTTAAGATCGATATGAGGAAGTTTGATGGTAAGGATCCAATCACATGGATACTCCAGATGGAGCAATTCTTTGATCTACATGATGTGCCACACACACAAAAAAGGTACGAATTACGTCTTTATATTTAGAACCCATTCAATTTGTGTGGTATCGATGGCTCTGTTCTTGCAAATCACTTGTCACTTGGACAATTTTCACGGAAGAAATGATAACACACGATGAGGATACAAGGAGTAATACCTTCTTCAACCAATTGATAAATCTCAAGAAAAAGGGTTTAGTTGTAGAGCACATTGAGAACTTCCAAAGATTGAATATAAAGGTAACAAATATTCCAGATGAGCACCTGATTGATGTATTCATAGGAACTTTAAAGGATAACATTCAACATGAGGTTTGCCTTTGGGAACCCAAATCATTGGAGAATGCGTTCAGGGTGGCAAGAAATGTTGAAAGTAAAAATATGGCTATTACTACTAGAAAGATCACTAATAACATCTATCGAGAGAATAACGTTCTTTCTTCTAAACCACCTCAACCTACAAGGTTGACACCTCAACAATTGGAGGAAAGAAAAGCAAAAGGTTTATGCTTTAATTGTGACAACAAGTATAGTAAGGGACATAAGTGTGGTGAGAAGAAATCATTCTACATAGATTGTGAAGATGATGAAGAAGAAGAAGAA
>ML816586.1:194503-206075 GCA_009831015.1 Picea engelmannii
AACAACTATATGCCAAACCATCCAAATGTTTCTTTGGGGTGAAGGAGGTAGAGTATTTGGGCCATATTGTATCTCATGTAGGTGTCAAGGTAGACCCTAACAAAATTAAGGCCATGATGGACTGGTCGATTCCCAAAACATTGAAGAATCGTAGAGGATTTTTGGGTTTGACAGATTACTACTGCAAGTTTGTTCAGAACTGTGGAAGAATATCAACACCTTTGACGACATTAACTAAGAAGGATGCATTTTCATGGGCTCTAAAGGCAACTCAAGCTTTTGAACAACTTAAAGAGGCGATGTGCAAAGCTCATGTCTTGACCACACCAGAGTTCACAAAAACCTTTATTATGGAATGCGATGCCTCGGGAAATGGCATTGGTGTTGTTCTAATGCAATAAGGAAGGCCCCTTGCTTTTGAAAGTCAGACACTCAAGGGAAAGGACTTACACAAACCCATTTATGAGAAGGAAATGATGGCAATACTACATGCATTGAAGCAATGACACCCTTACCTAATAGGTAGGCACTTCAAGGTCAAAATAGATTATGAAAGTCTTAAATACTTCTTGGAATAAAGATTGCCTTCAAAAGAACAACAAAAATGGGTGACCAAGATGCTGGGTTATGATTTTGAAATCATCTACAAAAAAGGGAAGCAAAATGTTGTGGCAGATGCACTCTCAAGAAGGGATGAAGATGTCGAGGCCTTTCTCTGTGCTATCTCGATAATCCAACCTAATTGGATAACAAAAGCAAGGGATGAATGGAAGAATGACGAAAAAGTATGGACTCTCATTCAAAGGTTGCAGCAGGATTCCAGTGCATAAGATATATTTACATGGAAAAATGATTCACTATGGTACAAAGATCACTTATATTTATGTAAGAACTCCCAACTGAAACAAAAGGTACTCTTGGAATTGCACACATTTTTGGTAGGAGGACACTCGAGATTTTTGAAAACCTATCACAGGGTCAAGAAGGAATTTTTTTGGGATGGCCTTAAAACTGATGTTCAAAGGTTTGTGGAAGAATGTTTGGTTTTCCAACAAAATAAGGTGGAAACAATTAATACCCTAGGTCTTTTACAACCATTATCCATCCCAAGTCAATGTTGGGAGGAGGTTTCCATGGATTTCATTGCAGGGTTACCGAAGTCTGAAGGAAAGAGTGTCATCATGGTGATTGTTGATAGATTGACCAAGTACACACACTTCTGTGCACTCTCTCATCCTTTCAAAGCTAGTATAGTTGCCACCACATTCATGGAGACAGTTCAAAAGATACATGGAAGCCCAAAGATTATTGTAAGTGACAAAGATCCCGTCTTCACTGGACATTTTTGGATATAATTATTTCGTTGTTTGGGTACTCAATTGGCTCATAGCTCATCTTATCATCCTCAGTCTGATGGAAAAACTGAGATAGTGAACAAATGTCTGGAAGGCTACCTTCATTGCTTTGTCTTTGATAAAAAACACAATGGTTCAAGTGGTTACCCTTGGCAGAATGGTTGTATAACACTTCATTTCATACTGCAACAAAAATGACACATTTATGGCGCTCTATGGATATCACCCACTGTCCATCACTTCTTCTTTAAAAGGAAAATCTAAGGTTCAAGCAGTGGAATATCACATCGAGCATCAATAACAAGTTCTCCAACTCTTAAAGGACAACCTGACCATGGCACAAAATCACATGAAACAACAAGCATATCAACATCATAGTGAAAGAAGTTTTGAAGTAGCGGATTGGGTATTTTTAGGACTACAACCATACAAACAGATGTCCCTCAAGCAAGCTAATAAGGAAATTATCACCAAAGTACCATGGCCCTTATAAGGTGTTGCAAAATACTAGTACTATGGCATACAATTTGGAGATGCCTGCATCTTTGCGAGTACACCCAGTTTTCCATGTTTCATGCTTAAAGAAGGTTATAGGTGATAAGATCCCAGTTCAAACTATATTTCCAGAAGTTGACAAGGAAGGAAAAATCATATTGGATCCTGAAGCTATCATTGACACAAGAATTCTCCAGCTGAGGAATAGATCCATTTCAGAGTATCTTATTAAGTGGAAGAAACTACCTCCTAAAGATTCCACTTAGGAAGATGAGTATTTTATACAGAAGCATCGATAATTACTCAAGTGTTGCAGACAACACTTGTCTGAAGGAGAAGGGAATGTTAATCCCTAAATAATGGCACATTACCCCTTAATTGGGGCATATTACATTATTATTGTTATTTTATTTATGTCGGCTTGGGTCAATTAGTTGTAATTGTACCTCCCAGTATCCTATATATACCAAGGAGACATTTTCATTTGGAATCATCTGGTATTTGTGAATTCACATGATGTATAAGGAGGTTGCCACCTCGAAGAGGCTTATTATCTGAATTTCTCTCTTTGTCAAGGCGTTGAGTACTTATGCTGAGGTTTTTATGCTATTTTGATATTTGGTTCCTAACAGTCTCTAGTCCAAGAAACCTTCCAACTGCATTTCTCTCACAGCCACACTCGCTCATTTTTAGTGACTATGCCTTCATCTCAAGATGACAATCATGGATAACCACCATCACAATTGTCATCTCATAAATATTCTCATGAGCCATGATGCCTCTTTCATCTCAAGACAATAGTCATGGATAATTGCCACCACAACTACCATCTATTTCTAGCAACCATTTATCTCAGAGATTTCTTCCTTCTTAGCAACAACCTTCTATACTTTGATTCATGAAATTTTCTATTCTTGGCTTTATTCTCTAAGCTCAATCTCTTCCCCATTCAACAACTTCACTCTGACATCTGCTACCACTCCATCCTCTCCATTCTAACTCTTGGTTCCTACACTTTCTTGCCCTTCTTATCTCTATGGATAAAGCCTCGAGAGTCATTTTGTAGCTCTCATCCAGAATACCCTTCACATGCCTTTTCTCTAGCATTACCTCCCACCATTCGTCTTTCAACAACATAAGATGAAACCACATTCTCCCATGTCTTCTTGCTACCATGTTTACATAGGAACACTACCCAAAAACCAATATCATGAGTGTAACTAAATCTCACACCCTTGCAATTATTTCATCCCATAGCTAAAGCTAACTTGATATCTTTGCAGTTTCTTCCATCCTAGAGATGAACCATGATCTGATATCATTTGATGCAACAAGAACCCACCCCTATAATCAAAGTACATATGCAACGAAACATTCCTTGAGTTGTGCATATTTGGGACCAAAACTGTCCTAATGCTTCTTCCTTATTGTTGCATTTCCTTATTTGTCAACCCAATCATGCCACAACCCCTCGGGTTGTACCTTAACTATCACATCTTCATGTTTTCTTCCCTATAGCACCAACAAATAGATGTTACAAAACACTAGTTTGTACTAACCAGTCTATGACACATTAAGTTGTTGGAACTTGCCTTCTGCTACAACTCGTCTTCTGTTATAACACCACTTCTACTGCAACACACCTACATGTGTTGTTGTAACACATCTTCTACAACACACCTCTGTTGCAACACGCCTCTATTGCAACACGCCTTTGTTGCAACACACCTTTGTTGTAATACACCTCTACTGCAACACACCTCTTATGTTGTAACATGCCTCTATTGAAACACATATGTTGTTGCAACACACCCATTGTTGCAACATGTCTCTTTCGCTATAACACATCTTTTGTTGTAACATGCCTTTTCTGCCACAGGATTTTCTGTTGCAACACACCATCCAATTGTGTCGCTTAATCCTAAATCAATGGTTATCCTATAAATCAGGAACATCCTCATATGTATACCTCTCCAATCTATGGTACACAAACACACCTTATGTGATGAAATCAAACTCTCTCTGTGCTCAGAATTATATTCAACAACAACTCTCCTTCTCCAGAGCATCTTACA
The DNA here is from genome assembly GCA_009831015.1 of Picea engelmannii. Taxonomy (NCBI): domain Eukaryota; kingdom Viridiplantae; phylum Streptophyta; class Pinopsida; order Pinales; family Pinaceae; genus Picea; species Picea engelmannii. The sequence goes on from ML816586.1 coordinate 198,429, forward strand.
CTTAACTCTCACAACAATGTTTTACCCTTCACAATGTGACCAAGGTTTAGTTCACAAACCCAATGATTCTTCCACATTTGTAGAGAGTCATCCATCCCACACAACCTTTCCAATGACTCCACTCTCACCTGCAAGTTATCACCAATCTATGTACGAGCTTCTATAAACCCCTACCACCTGGACAACAACATCACATGAAACTATTCTCTACTAGGATTTACTCATTCAAGCAATGGAATTTACTTGCATCTATTCATGCCAATAACAGAAAAAATAGCATCATGCAGGATTCCATTTACATGCACACACAAAAAGGTTAAATATGTAAAACCCCAAACTCTTTTATGCATTCATACATATTAAAATACATCGGTTCTATGATTGTACATGACCTTACAATCTCCGATGGGTTTCTAGGCCGAAAGACCATGGAAACCTCAACCACTTCCTTCTCTCCCTATCTCATGCAACCTATCCTCTTCTTACCTCTGCAATCCCTCTTGCAAACTCTTCGATGATGTGTTTTATTCCTTTAGAAATTGTTTGCTTCAATTTCTCAACGAGCTCCTCACACCCTTTCACCTTCAAGCTTCTGATTCATCCTTTCCTCAACGACTCTTCGCCTCCAACGCATCCTTCCTACTTCCACCCAACACTGTGTTCCTCCAAAACCGTAATGCCCACAACCGTGATGTGCAACAACACATTCTTCATCATCATGCGCTCATGCTTCCAGCCTATAGTAATAATCACATGAGTTGCATTGCCTCAATCATCACTTCGATCTGCAACAACCTGTCAATTTTTGCGTCTTGTCACATTCCTTAGTGCCCAATCACTTTCGTAACAACTCTTTCATGTCACCACAACCACCTTCATCGTGGCATCCCCAAGACAATCGTGATGCTCCTGCATCAGTAAGCAATGTATTGAACATGGTTGTTGAGTATTATATTTGGAGCATAGGTCACTAGGAAGTTTCCTCCTTGAAGAGGCGAGTGAATAGGAGTGGATCCCTTCCTTGAAATGATCAATTTAAGGTGTTTCCCTACCTTAAGGGTTTTGGTATCAATCAACTAAAGGAGATTTTCCATATTGTTCTTTGTATCCTCTATGTGATTGCATTTTCAGATCTCAGGCACTTAACAAATCATGCATGTTCAAATCACACGAATGAAAAACACATGTTTTTAACATGTTGCAATGATTTTGTAACACAATGTTATGCCATAAATGCTAACTCTAAAAGAGAACAACATGTGTGTGTATTCCATGAAAGACCTTGAAGAACAATAATCTTTTAGATTTCAAAATAGATGTCCAACCTTTTCTTATTACAGAACCACAAGCTCTTCTTGCCATGTACATTGGAAACATAAACATTAATTGAAGATTTCAAAACATTGCAAAGATCTAATGCATGCGATATTGTTGTTCTCAATCATGTAGATCTATTGTGGATGTGGCAATAAGAGTCACATGAAACACACGGGATTCCATCACTTAGAAGTTATCTGAATGCAACATGGAAGCTCAATAATATTTGATTTCCAAAATTGGATGAGAATTAATAATATATGTATATAAAATATGAATGGTGAGATTATTACAATGGTGAGTGGTCTTGGAATTTTATAGGACTCGAGGTGACCTTTTACATGAAGCTATGTCTTAACGTGATACACCTTTCAATAATTATATTAATATCCTAAGTTCTATAGTTTAAGTGTATGTATTATGAGTTGTGTTTGTTTTCGTATACATAGCATTGTCTTTCCCCTTTGAAATGTTTTTCCCTCGAAGCAATCTTGGATTATTTTGTCTTCCATTACGGGGAATCATATTGATTGTGGATTTGTTTTTAAATATTTGTGAGTTCTTTTGACGAAATATGTAGGCTTCATGACTCGTATAATCTGTAGTTCTTCCTTTCCATTTGAATTCCATAAATTGTTCTTCGAGGTTTGTGGCATAGTGCCCAATTGCATCAACCATGTCTATCCCACTGAGTGATAAGTGTAACATCTAATTTGTGTTCCAAGCTTTGTATCTATATAAAGACTTTATTTCACCTTCCTATTCCCTTAACTTGTTGACCATCAACGACCATAACAATGAGATCCTTCCTAGAGTATACAAAATGTTTAGTTGTTTCATGGGATTGATATCCATGAAATTGTGTGTAGCTCCATAGTCTACAAGCATGGATATTTTTATTCTTTTTGCTTCCCTTGAGTTTTAATGTCTCTAGTTCCATTTTCTTGTAATTGTTGTAAGCGATATCATGGGTTTTTTGTCGTGAATGCTCTAGCTATTTCCATTGTTACTTAAATGAGATGGAGTATATCTTACAATAGATGGTTGCACTTCTTCTTTTTGTCCTACAACTTTATTATGGACCCTTGATTTCTCTTCCTTATGAATCTGCCTAATGCATAGAATTGTTGATAATGATATATTCGATGATTTATCATCCTTGTCAAAGTTTCACATGTCTTCTTTAATGAACACCTTTACTTTTGTTATGTACCAATGCCTCGAGAATGATAAAAAGTCAATGAATAGCAGTCCGCTTCGAGGGGGAAACCTCCTTTTACAATATATTCATTGTAAAAGATGAGATGAGATGATCCTAAGACTAGGTCTCCTTGGTATATATATATATATATAGGAGACAAAGGGTACACTTATAATAAAAGGGTACAATGAAGGGTTCTAGCCTATATACAAATATAACACTAGAAATGTGATAATTCAATATCTAGGGCTTGATAAGGGGTTGTGTACTTAACATGGGGCTTTGTCTAGGGCTTAGCATGCCCCTCCCCTCCAAAAAGTGTTGTCCTCAATGCTTGACTAACTACGAGTATTTTTGCATGAATAACTCATCTTCCCACGTCACCTCTTCCACTGGTAGGTTCTTCCATATGATTAGGTACTCATTAATTGCTCTATTTCGTAGCTGCTTAATCCTTGTTTCAAGGATTGTTTCTTGTTCTAGTATGATTTGCCCTTCTTCATTAATCTATGGTAAAATAGTTTGGACTGAGATCTTGTCATCGATTAGCTTCTTTAGGCAAGAAACATGGAATATTGGGTGTACATGTGAAGATGGAATATCCATGTTATAGGATCTTTACCATCAAACTTCCTACTATCAATCTTTGGAATGAAGTAGTTCCTTGGTGTTTCATTGAAAACTTGATGATGTGGATCCTGAAGTGATGAAAAATCATGATTCTAGGGCTCAATCTTTATTTCCTCTACATTTTAATGATTTCCTTGCATTTTGATATCTCCTTTAGGGAGTCTTTCATCTAGAGCATGTAAGTGTTAGAATATAGAAGATGGTGTGCTCGTTTTACCATTGACGATACCTTCATCACCCAACCATAGGCCGAAGCCTCCCTCTGAGTACCTTAAGCTTGACTGAGAATTCCTCCGGAAGCAAACCATAGGCTAGATAGCCAAACAAAGAGTAGCGCATCAATCCCCAAGGATAACACATCACAAAAGACTGATCAGATGTTCCAAACCCTAGCCAAGAGATATAAGCCAAAATTGAGATCTTGTTGATGCTGCAGCTACACCAGATCTTCCTCCAAACCTGCGCACAAGACTGCAACTGCAGTGTGCACCAAACTGCAGAACTGCAATTATGAGATGTGACAAATGAGAACTGGCGCCCTGTATTTATAGTGGTTCTGCCAGTTTTGTTGGGGTCGACTTCTCCTTTTGGATAAGTGTCTGTTCAGTATATTATTATAATTTATGGCCGACTTCTTCTCTTGGAGCCTAATAGCCTAATATAAATTATCTTCTTGAGCCGACAAGGCTTCCAGGGTTATTAGCCAACTCATTAGGGTTTCTCTTGCTTCCTGGAGTCTTCTATCCTCATCAGGTTCACACATGGGGGTAAATGCCTCCCGCAACTACCATAATATTAACACTCCCTCCTAGCTAGAGAGGTATTTATAGGTAATGGACTTGAGCACAAAATATACCATTTACCCGGTAGCATCAATATAGTCATCTAGACTATTTCATGACTAGATCATGAGCATCACCATCATCATCAACTGCATCATCTCTCGAAACCATACTTCATCTGAGTAGTTAGATATGATGCTGGATAAGTCATTCTCACCATAGAGTGATACAAGAGGAGTAAAATCTCTGAACTATTTTCCGTCTGAAAAATCTCTGTTCATCATTCATCTGAATGATCATTGTCTCCAATAAACTGTTGATAGTCTTCAAGGCAATTAGAACAAGGATAGAACACACTTGTGTCTATTCATAGTAGTACATAACTACAATCCAGTGGTTAACTACCACATCAAGTAACACACAAGTACTTGATCAACAACATAAGGTTAGAAACGGTGAAATATATTCACCACGGTAGTCCTCATCTACTGTCATATAGTCTTCATAACAAACATCTGAGAGCATCCTGCATAGAAACAATGTTATGATAAAATCTGTATCATCTGGGCCAATATTTCACTCACGTCTGTGAGATCTCAGAGAATGTCTGCCACCACAGTAGTCTTCATCTGCATAGAAACAATGTTATGATAAAAACTGAATCATCTGGGCCAATCTTTCATTCACGTCTGTGAGATCTGAAAGAATGTCTGCCCTCAGTATAGAATATCAATCATAATCATCTGGGCCAATCTTTCACTCATGTCTGTGAGATCTGAAAGAATGTCTGCCCTCAATATCAACAATGGGCTATCTGCCACATTCTTCTCAATCAAGGAAGAAGGATTATTTCTAATTTTTGAGCCTGGACCATTTCTCACCCTGGGCCATTTCTTCGACACTAAACAAAGTGTAACCTGGAGAGAATGAGTCTGCCCTCGAGAAATGTTTGGACCATTCCTTACCCTGGGCCATTCCTCTGACACTAAACAAAGTGTAACCTGGAGGGAATGACTCTGCCTTAAGGAATGACTGTCCTGGACTATTCCCCACCCTGGGCCATTCTTTCAACACTAAACAAAGTGTAACCTGGAGAGAATGAGTCTGCCCTTGAGGAATAACTGTCCCTGATTGTTGAGCCTAGACTATTCCCCACCCTGGGCCATTCCTCCGTCACTAAACAAAGTGTAACCTGGAGAGAATGAGTCTGCCCTCGAGGAATAACTGTCCAGACCATTCCCCACCATGGGCCATTCCTCTGACACTAAAAAAGTGTAACCTGGAGAGAATGAGTTTGCCCTCGAGGAATGTCTGTCCTACATCAACCTCTAAAATGGACGATTCTTCGAAACTGCTCACAACTGTGAACTTCGAAAAAATGACTGCTCGACGAGGCAGACCATTCTACTTGACCACTACTTAGAGTGACTGCCAAGAAGAACGACTGTCCTAGACCACTCCCCATGTTAACCACAATGGGAAGTCGTTGTCTATGATACATCAATAATCAGTCTGCCTCCCATGTTAACTACAATGGGAAGTCACTGTCCGTCAGAAATCCAGTCTACTTTCCAAACATGAAAACATCTGTCCAATCTGGACTATTTTTCAATTACAAAGATAAATAATATTTTCAGTGCTCCCTCCTAACTGGAGAGTTATTTCAATCACAAAATAAATGTTTGCGTACCTTCTTCTAGTTTGGAGAGTCTTTCCTTCCAGCTAAGAGAGTTATTTCCACGAGCTCTAGCTTGAGTATGCAAGTTCTTTCATCTTGAATAGAGGCTTTACCAAAATGTATGTTTATCTGCTCATCTGTGGAGATATGTATTGGAGAAATCATTTTCTCCCTTCTGGACTTTATCATGGATAATGTAATGCTTGTATTGTAGTCTGGAACACTGTGAAGGCTTCATGTAGATCTGAACAATATAGTATATCATAGTTGGAGAACTGGAACATATTCATGTGGTACTTCTTCTGTCATCATGGGATCTGATCTTCTGAGTAGTCATCTTGATGTTATAGGAAATCTTCACCACGCTTCTGTTGTGCACTGGAGGTTCTCCACCAAGTTGTATTCTTCTTATCTGCATACAGGAGTCTCTTTCTGGTATGCCTCAAGGTCTTGAGATTGCTCTTCATATGCTCTTTCTCTGAAGAATATTCTTTGCATTCATCTGATGTAGAATTCTGACTCATGGATGTCGCGGATGATATAATGACTCACACAGTGATATGTCTAGTGTATTGGAACAAGTAATCATCATAGTCTTCTCCCTCCATCTGGGAGAACCTCTGGTTCTAGATCTCGCAATGCTTTCATTCATAAGTCTTCCATACACTGTTATTCATCATGACTTTCGGTTCTTCTACTTGATTTCTTTTAGTGAGTTCATATCAAGCTGGTAATCTTGATATAACGACTGGTTGTTCTGGCTTCTCTTTCTTTCTTGGAATCTTCATGTTCTTCTTCAAGTTTTTATTTAGCTCTTGGTGTTAATATTATGGTAGTTGCGGGAGGTATTTACCTCCACGTGTGAACCTGACGAGAATATAAGACTCCAGGAAGCAAGAGAAACCCTAATGAATTGGCTAATAACCCTAGAAGCCTTGTCGGCTCAAGAAGATAATTTATAATAGGCTATTAGCCTCCAAGAGAAGAAGTCGGCCATAAATTATAATAATATACTGAACAGACACTTATCCAGAAGGAGAAGTCGGCCCCAACAAAACTGCCAGAACCACTATAAATACAGGGTGCCAGTTCTCATTTGTCACATCTCAAAATTGCAGTTTCCCAGTTGGTGCGCACTGCAGTTGTAGTCTGGTGCGCAGGTTTGGAGGAGGGTTGCAGGTGCAGCTGCAACAACAACTAGTTCTCAATATTGGCTTGAATATCTCTTGGCTAAGGTTTGGACTATCCGATCAGATTTTTGTGATGCGTTATCCTTGGGGATTGATGCGCTACTCTTTGTTTGGCTATCTAGCCTAGGGTTTGCTTCCGGAGGAATTCTCAGTCAAGGTTAAGGTGCTCGGAGGGAGGCTTCGGCCTATGGTTGGGTGACGAAGGTATCATCAATGGTAAAATGAGCACACCATATTCTATATTCTAACAGGTTATGGGCCCACACCTTTTCAGTCAGCCTAAAACGCTGGAAGGAAACGTAGCCGCTAGACATTGAGCTCATTGAGGAACTGCCGCTAGGGTTACTAGCAGGAGCAGTTTCCAGAAGCAAGCAAATAGGGTTACTAGTAGAAGCAGTTGCAAAAACCCTAAACCTCTTGTTGAGGCACCTTAAGTGACGATATTGACCTAATCTCCAGATAGATCAGTGTGCCCTAGCCCAGTGCATGTCCTGGTACTCTCAGAAGGCCAAGACATGAAGTTTGGACTTCTGGTCAAATCTAGGGTTTGACCAAGTCAAGCAAGCCATGACGAACACTATGAAGTCTAAGAACAAGCTAGATGGAGCCTCTAACTTCAGATCATGGAAGACAAGGATTGACCTCATCCCTGCTAAGAATAAAGTGCTGGATATTGTGAAAGGAAAGATCGTGAAGCCAGAATTTGAAGAAGGAGAAGAGAAGGAACCGCAGAACATTGCAACTATGGAGAAGTTCAAAGATGTTGACATCAATGCCATGAGTATCATAGTGGATTCCATAAAAGACCACTTGATACCCTACATCTCCCATCTTGACTCATCAAAGAAG
>ML816586.1:211273-221575 GCA_009831015.1 Picea engelmannii
CATAGAGTTTGTCATGGCTTGCTTGACTTGGTCAAACCCTAGATTTGACCAGAAATCCAAACTTCACGTCTTGGCCTTCTAATAGTACCAGGAGATGCGTTGGGCTAGGGTGCACTGATCTATCCGGAGATTAGGTCAATCTCGTCACTTAAGGTGCCTTGACAAGAGGTTTAGGGTTTTTGCAACTGCTTCTGCTGGTAACCCTAGCTGCAGTGCTTTTGGAAGCTGCTCCTGCTAGTAACCCTAGTGACAGTTCCTCAACGAGCTCAATGTCTAGCAGTTATATTTCCTTCCAGCGTTTTAGGTCGATTGAAGGGGTGTGGGCCCATAACCTGTTAGAATATAGAAGATGGTGTGCTCGTTTTACCATTGATGATACCTTCATCACCCAACCATAGGCCGAAGCCTCCCTCCGAGAACCTTAACCTTGACTGAGAATTCCTCCGGAAGCAAACCATAGGCTAGATAGCCAAACAAAGAGTAGCGCAGCAATCCCCAAGGATAGTGCATCACAATAGACTGATCAGATGTTCCAAACCCTAGTTAAGAGATATTCAAGCCAAAACTGAGATCTTACTGCTGCTGCAGCTGCACCAACTCTTCCTCCAAACCTGGGCACAAGATTGCAACTGCAGAACTGCAATTCTGAGATGTGACAAATGAGAATTGGCGCCCTATATTTATAGTGGTTCTGCCAGTTTTGTTGGGGCCGACTTCTCCTTCTGGATAAGTGTCTATTCAATATATTATTATAATTTCTGGTCGACTTCTTCTCTTGGAGGCTAATAGCCTAATATAAATTATCTTCTTGAGCTGACAAGGCTTCTAGGGTTATTAGCCAACTCATTAGGGTTTCTCTTGCTTCCCGGAGTCTTCTATCCTCGTCAGGTTCACACGTGGGGGTAAATACCTCCCGCGACTACCATAATATTAACAGTAAGATCACGGAAGACATGGAATTTTGCAATTCTAAAATCTTATTTTCCATGTGCTCTCAATTTTCATCCATCATCTTTTCCACCTTTCAAATCTAGGAAAAAAATTCTTCTCTTTCTTCTCGAGTCATGGTTGAGCTCTTTGGGGGTTTAGTTGGTTAAATAACTTTTGGATGAACCTTTGGAGCCACGTGAGAAAACAATAATTCTCCTCCTTTTCCTTTTAAACCCTTAGTTTGGAGTATGTCTAGATGGCTAACCTTTATCCTTATATATCTTTGAAATTTGAACCCTTGTGAGTAATAAATTTAAGCATGTAGTACTTTGATATGATTTCTTAAACTCTTGAAAAATTCATTGTTTGAGCCTTCACCGATAAAAAGTTATAGCACAAATACCAAAATTACTCGTTTGAGACTAATTTCAGGATTAGTAAAAATCCCAATAGCCACAAGATATATCTCACAAATTATATTGATTAAAATTATGAAACTTTTTCCACATGTAATTCGCTATGTCTCTTAAGGATTCTAAAAATTTCAAAGTTTGGAACTTCACTAGAATGTTTTTATAGTGAAAATAAAAAGATGACTCGTTTGAGACTAATTTTAGGACTAGTCACAAACCCTAACTTCCACATGATATATCTATGAAAATATAATGAACCAGATCTTGAAATTTTGGCCACCTATTCTTTGTTATCTTTCTTCAAGATCCTAAAAAAGTTAGCTATATGAAATTTCCCAGAAAAAAAGTTATAGCAAAAATCCTAAGATGACTCATTTAAAATGAATTTCAGGATGAGTTCAAAACCCTATTTTCCATAGGCTATATCTCTGAAAGTATAATGAACCATAACCTAAATTTTTTACCAAAAGTACTTGAATATGTCTCATGAGTAACCTCAGAATTAAGCTATCTAAAGTATCCCAAAAAAAGAGTTATAGTGAAATCGCAAAGATGACTCATTTGAAGAAGCAAAACCCTAGGATTGATGCTTTGATAGCAAATGTTATGTACCAACGCCTTGAGAATGATAAAAAGTCAATGACTAATAGTTCACTTCGAGGGGAAAACCTCAATTTACAATATATTCAATGTAATTGATGCGATGAGATGATCCTGAGACTATGTATCCTTGGTGTGTGTGTGTGTATAAGACAAATGATACAATTACAATGAAGGGGTACAATGAAGGGTTCTAGCCTACATACAAATATAACATTAGAAATGCAATAATTCAATATCCAAGGCTTAATAATGGGTTTTATACTTAACATGGAGCTTTGTCTAGGGCTTAACAACTTCCCTTTCATTTATGATTTTGCATTGATATAGCTGATTAGATGCACATCCATGACTTGAAATCCAATTCTTACCACATCTATGACATATATTTTCCTTCTTTTTTCCATCTTCATTGGAGTTTTTTATGGAGGTGTCTAATTCTCTTTCAATGTCATATTTATATGACTTTTTATTGCTACATCGAAAGAGAATTAGACACCTCTTTGGTTTATGTTGATGTGGGTAGAGTGATAGTTAATTTGTGCTCCAATGAAAGCACCAAAGACAAATCCACATATTTCTTCATACCCTTTAGGTTTCATATTATGTTAAGAGTCAAGACTGCACCCAAAAAATTAGAACTAGCATTATTGTAGTTAGTTTTCCTACCAACATCGAGGAGCTTATGGGGGGCAAACTTTTGCATCTTTCTTTTATATAATAGACTTGCATATTATGAGCTTTAGTTTGGATCCTTTTTTTTTTTAGCTGTTGTTTCAAAATATTTATAGTTGTAGCCTCTTGGAGATAGAAATGAGCAATATATTTAACACAACATAAAATTCTTTGTAGTTTTATTTTATATGTAAAAACATTTGGGAAAAGATAATTCTTTCCCAACAAGTGAGGTTGTAGAACTATCTTGCCATAGGAGATTTTCAATCCTAAGAACTCAATTTATGGCTTTCCTAGTTTCATTTTTGGACTGGAAATAACTAAACCATGAGTACACACAATTCCATACCGTTGGAACTATCCGACATGGTCAGACCAACTTTTGTTGAAAATTAGGATATCACACACGCACGCGCACGCACACACACACACAAATAAATTTGTGCAAGGACAAAATAAATAATCCATTTAGCGTTGGAATTCCAATGAAGCATTTTTTAGGCCGAAAGGCATTACTTTCCATTGATATTGTCAAACTGAAACAACAAAAGTGGTTTTATATTGGTCTTTGTGTTTAGTTTGAATTTGACAAAATCCATATTTTCAATATGTGGCAACCTTTCATCCACTTGATCAAATCATCTTTACTGGGAATTGGATGTTTTATATCGTTAAGACAAGGATCCAAGGGAGTGTAATCAAATCATTAGTCTTCTCTTTGCTCATTTTTGTTATGCATACTTGTTTACATAAAAGCTAGCATAAACCCAAATTGAGCTAAATGGTTCAATCAAATATTTTCCAGCAAACCATTTATTTCTTTTTGGCATTCAACGAGCAAGTCAGAAGTCATACCTCGATGGTTTTATTTCATGGGATTCTCATCGTGAATTGTTGGAAGGATTTCAACATGTTATTCATGTCTGTAGAAAGCAATTAGTGTTTATGCGAAACAACTCCTTGATTTTCAAATTGAAGGAATTGTGTAAAGGACGAGACACAAAAAAAACTTTATAGGAATCTTCATACGTTCAAATCTATCCTTTTTCTTCTTCTATTGAAGAGAATATTAGAGGAGCATGTAAGGTATCCACACATCATGGGGAAAGCATTTTTTCTTAGCTAAATACACAAATGCATATGTGTCTATCAAAGCATCAAGAAAATATGTCTTTAACCATGTATTCCGAACTCACATAAACTTGTTTTTTCATTGAAACTAAAGCAACTAGAGACCTGATAGTTTTGACATCTTTAGCATCTTCTAGCTCCGACATTTCTTCTATTGTTTTTTTAACAGAAAATAATGTTATCATCTTGGTGTTGTCATTTTACAACTTCTTTTGGAATTACACAGAATTCTAGAAATGCTTTTATTTTGGCTAGATCTTCTTTTAGCTTGATAGAGGAAGAGTTAATCCTAGATGTCTATAGTAAGAGATGAGGTTTGTTATAAGAGGAGTAAGAGTAAGAGCTTCCGTGTGTTACCAAGAGTATGTATAGTTAGTAATCTATTCCATTTAGTTAGGAGTTCCTAATAATTAGTAAGCTAGTTATGGTTAGTAGGTTCTTGTATTAACCTAGAGGATAAAGATGGAGTTGGAAGCAAAGTTGCATATGCAAGGTTAGTGTGAGTCTATGGTTGAATAGAGGATTGAGCATAACTAGTATAATTGTTTGGAAGAGTTTTAGGAAGAGTTTGCGGGACAAAATTTATGGTAGGCAACCTTCTTTTGAGGAATCCGTTTTTGAAATGTTGGGAGGACTTCTATTTAGGATAAAAATTATAAGTCTTTTGGAAGAAACATGAATAAGAAGAATGATACTTTCACTACCTATGTTTCCTTGGTCTAGTCTTTATTTTACAACCAAAGTCAAACGTTTATAGCTTGGAATCACAAACTTTATTGTTAACTGTATGTTTTAGAGAATCAATAGTCTTTACAAGCTTCTTATTATTACAATCAACATAAGTAACCCTTTTTATAATTTTATGAATGTTAGCTACAATGAGAGTCTTAAGACGCACTAAACCAAGGTTGTCTAACTCCTCTAGGTGGATGATTGTTGATGTAGTAACTTTTTATAATGGTGTCAAAGATACATCTAGATTGATACATAGGATTATGCATTCTATGAAAGTATTATTGGTGAAGAGTAATATCACATAAATTTTGAGAAAGACAAGCATCTCTTTTTTCTCATCTTTCCTATAAAAAATATTACTAGAAAATTCAACTATAATAGCTTGTGCTCAATAATTAGGATCGAGTTGTAGAATTGAAACTCTAAACTCTTTAGATAATGCATCCCACCATTCTTTAAGATTTCCAACAAAACCAAATGTAATGGTTCTTGCTAATGTATGATTCCTTTTTTAAAGTGAGAATTTGGGTATTTGCCTAACCAAGCACACTGTGCAACATTTATGTTATTTGATCCTTGGTACAATTATCTACAATGTAATACTTGTTTTGTAAAATTTAAGTTTTTTTCGTAGAAGAAAGAGGTTCAGATGGAACTTCATCATCAACAATCATTCTATTATGATAGAGTGATGTCATATTAATTGTAGCACATTGTTCCTTTTTATATTCTTTATGCATGCAACCATTTCTACTAATGTTTTCCCTTATATAAAACTATCAAGATTGGAATATTCATGTCTTTTTTTATCCTTATTTGGAACTAGAACCATGAATACATATTTCACTTTTTTCTTTTTATCTTCCTTTTTCATATCTACTCTCTTGATTTATTTGGAAAGGGAAGCTCTAGCAATTTCTCCCAAGAAAGAAGTTGTGTATCAGGAGTTGAAGCTTTGTTAATGGTTTCCCAAGAAGCCTTTTCTTCAACTCCTTTGGTAAGGATCCTTTCTATTTTATCCATTTGATGTTCTAGCCTATTTAGGTTGGAGTTTATAGAGGAAATCAACTTCTTTGATTTTCATGTTTTACGCAAACTATATCCATAGCTTATGCTATATCATCTATATTACAAGATAGACATTTCAAAGAAATATTCCACCAATTATAGAGTTGAATAGTAGAATTTAATTCTTGTTCTCTTTTGCAAGTTAATGTGTACTTAGGGGGACACTTGGATAATCCATTAGGAAAATATTTTGCAAAATAGTCTAATATTCAAAATCTTCCTAATTCAAATAAGCCACATTGCCTTGGGGAGTATTGTGTCTATGCTCCTCATTTTCTCTAAGGAGTATATTATGACAATTGATTCCAATAACCATTACTTGATGATTATAGGCTTGATGAACAATGGATTTACAATGTTTGCATCTTTTACGATCTCTATGTGGAGAATGCACAACATTTTCATGACACATAAGTTCATCTTTATGTGCAAGAGGAAAAAGATCACTCCTAAAATAAATACAACACCGAGATATGTTCAGAGATTGCATCTTGTGCTAAGCAAGAGCAGATCTCGAGATTTGGTTTTTGATTGATGTTGTATTTACAATTTAGCTACGAGGAACTAAGAGTGATTTTCACGAGATAATAGAATCAGAGATGGATTGATTATGGAAATTGGTTTGCATCACTACACTTTCACCTTGTTGGTGGCCATGAAAGGCTATAAGGTTCAAGGTGTTGTGATCCCATACATAACTTTGGTATGGATTTATAGGTGTTTAGATTTATGTTTCATAGATAGTCCAGAGGTTTGTAGATGGAAAGTAAGAACATCAAGAATATTATGATTAGTAAGGGAAACTGCAAACTTGGGATAGATGCTAAGATATATAAGGCCATCACATACAGAGCCTACATAACAGATGAAAAAGATTCAATAAGTTCTAAATGTTGAGAATCCATGACACGTGGATTTGAAAGAGAGGAGTTATGTCTATTTGAACACAACCGATATGGAGAAATTTAAAACCTTGTGTTTTATTCTTTAGGCTATTAGATTGCTTTATAAATTGTAGATAATGGTGAACCATATTGATATCAACAATACAAAGAGTATCTTTGCTTATGTGGCAATGGTGTAAGAACATAGCATAAAGGGGTTTAGTTTATAGATCTTAGAAATAGAGAGTTTAGGAAGATGCCAAAGGAAGAGATCTATTTCCTGAATTGAAAGTATACTGCTATTTGATTCATTAGCCAATGAAGAAATAGGGACTAGTTTTTTCATTGCAATTCCAAACATATCAGAAGTAGAAGCCATGAATAAATAAAGAAAGAGAAAATGCAAACACGATGGTTCAACTTTGTGGGTTTCCTTGAGCTTATTTTGCAGATTATCATTTTTCCTATAGTCCTGTTAGTTGTTGCACCTCCTATGACTTACTATCTACGACCCATGGGCGATCTATATCATGAACTCATTTTAAACTTAAAAGTCTTTGACAGTCATCCCTTCAAGTTCAAATACTCATAAACCCATGTATTTGTAAGGAAATATTACAACAATGAAAATATCATACATAAATGGAACATGACTCTGATATCAAGGTTACCAAGGGCACATAATGAAACATGCAGAAAAACAAACTTGGATAATAGAAGATCATAAATTATCATGGAATAAAATTACATATGTTGATGCTCTTTAGATCTCAATCTATGTGACCAATCATTAGGCTCACTTCCAACTCCATCACATCTAGCTTTGATTTAGAAACTAATGGAGGTGAATCCATCCCCACTTCTTGATCTTTAGTATTATTCAAATACATTTCCCCAATGTCACACCCTCCCATCTTTGGAGTCAAATCATCTATAAGTTCACGGGCTTTACTTATGATGCCATCGATTTCAAAAACTTCATTTTTCTAGATCTCAAGGAGAAACCTCGACCCAATAATTTGTATGTCTAGAATCCCTCTAAACCATCAATGGGATAGGTGTTTGAACAAGTTTTTTCTCCATTTTCTTATGGTGAATTTCATAGAACAATCATCCCCCAAATGACCATGCAAATGACCCATTGCACATAAAACATAACCCTAACATAATCAAGTGCTTGAATATACTTCCATCACCCAATTTCAACATTTATTACCTCAAGAAGATCATCCCTCAAATACAGAGCAATCATGATCCATGCCATGGTTCTAGTAGGTTTTCTTAGGATATTATCATTCAGGTCAGAAAAGGAACCCACACTATTTCCTATTTATTCCAAGACCTTGATAGACGACAACTCCAAACGAAGACCTGGCGATTTTCCCATATGGGTTAAGATGAAATATATTCCTTACATCGATTGAAGCAACGAGTTCATTTATTTAGTGATAGCATAAATGTACCCCATAACCATCTTTTGTTTAATATACTTTGAACTTCAGCCTACACGTTGAAGGTAAAACCTAACCATCCTTCAACTATGTAGTGAAATTTCAAATTATGTCCAAGTACTAGTTCTCATACCATTTCAAACCAATAATCCACAACATTTTATAAGCATTGATGGCCATAATACTTCCCCATCAAAGTTTTACTTTCGATTTCAAGAACCTACTCCATTAATATATCCTTTCCTAAAACTATATTAGCTTTTCTATCTTGAGGCCTAACATAATTCTTCCTTTTTTGATGATTATAAGTCTTTGTTAATTTCAAAACCTTAGGAGAGTTATCGATAATAAATATCTCACCAAGATCTAGTTTTTGGGAAACAAACTCTTAGCCAAGCCCCAAGATTTAGGATCTATCTTCAACCCTCAATCTCACTAGAAAAACCTAACCATATAATTCCCTAGCCTACAATAATCATTTGTCCTCCTTCATTGGATCATAAACATAAGTCCCATCTAGATCTTCCTACACTTCTTTAGTAAGATTTGATACCAACACATTTTTCTCCACTTTTCCATAGTCTAACACATACCATCACTGCACATCGTCTTCGACTAACTCATTCGAACTCAAATGTGATAACCCTACCAACTAAGACTTCAAAGGGGTCGATGATAGATGTGACTTTTCCTATTGACTTGCATCATAATTTCCTTTACAACCCTTAAGTTCCCCCATGGCTTCCATTGATTCCTTAAATTTCAATTGTCCTTCAATATCAAACATGTAAAGAAGAAAGAGGAGGGGTGAAAGTACAAAACCATGTCTTCAACCTCTTGAAGACCGAAAAAAGGGAGGAGTGGATCTATTAATCAATAGTGAGAGAGAAACAAATGAGTAACGACCCTCCACCTAGTTAACAAAATCACTAGAAAACCCCACATGCAACATCATTAATGAAGACATGACCAACTGACCTTATCATAAGACTTTAATAAGTTAAGCTTGATTGTGAAGGAGGTTTTCTTCTTTACATTTATAGAGTGTAGGCCTTGTTAAATTATGCCAATAGCTCGTGAATTTTCTACCATAAAAAAATAAAAAATGTTCACATGAGATAGTAGGAGATAACAGAAGTTTGAGTCTCTTGGCAATAATATTAGAAGTAATATTGTACACAACATTACAAAGAGAAACAGGCCTAAAATATTCAAAAGACTTAGCAACATCTTTCTTAGGGATCATAATTAAGAAGGTAGAGTTAAAATCCCCCAAAACCTTACCAAATCTCATAGATTCCTCCACAACCAATATTAAATCCTTGCCCAACAAATACAGGAACACTTCAAAAATATCAATAGACAAGCCATCCAGACTAGGACTCTTATCTATCTAGAAAGACTCAATAACAACTTGTAATCCCTCCATATAGACCTCTTTTATAAGGGCCTTGTTTTGATCCCGCACCACAAAAATTGGGAAGAAAGTTGTTGTTTGAGCTATTTATGCTATATTGGCCACGAGTGGCTTCTTAAATACATTATTGAAATGATTGTTGCCCACTTTTTCTATATCCCTAAAACTATGAACTTGATTACCCCCTCATCCTTTATACTCCATATAGTGTGTATAGTTTTCCTCATTTTAAAATAGTTGTGAAAAAATCTAGTGTTTTCATCATCTTAGCTATCCACGTAGCCACAATCTTATGTCTCCACTTGCTTCTTCCATATCTAAAAGTTCCTTTCTAGTAGCATCCTTCAAATTTAGATATTTCATATTTGCTTCACTAAAGTTGCCATTCATATTGGATTTGAAGATATTTATTATATCCTCTTTCAAGCTCCAAATTTGCTCTTCGGAATCCTTGAATTTGACCTTTTTCCCATTCACTCGTTTTCTTTTGTATTCTCTTTAAATTACTACAAAACCATAACATTATTGAATCCTCCAAATGATTATACATATGCCTCCATTCATTTCAAACCAAATCTCTAAACTTAGGGTCCTTTAACATATGTGAGTTGAACTTGAAGGGACCCGGGGGTTTTGGAACAATAACCCCCACATGAAGAAATACATAAACATGATTATAATGTCCTCCTTCTCCTATCCATGATTTCATGTTACCAGATTGTCCACTAATTGTTCAACAACCGTACATATTTAGAGTCTCTTAGAGATAGCCCCAACCCCCACCCTATTGTTGGGTATGTGTTATATTCTTTGCATGTGTGTGTGTGTGTGGGTGCGCTACAACAACTGCGTCTGGCAGTCCGTTTTTAGCGGATTTTGCTATTTTTAGCTGATTTGTAAATTAATCCCGGATTAAGGGATTAGGGTTTTGGTATCTACGGAATACCTAAAAACATTGTATATATTGTATGGCGAATGGTGAAATTCGATATAATGAA
>ML816586.1:229130-239967 GCA_009831015.1 Picea engelmannii
AAAAAAAAAAAAAAAAAAAAAAAAAAAAAGACTCCAGGTTTGCATATCAGGTTTGATATTTTTATATTGCTGCATCTTAAATAAATATTGTAACCGGGAAAACAATCTTTAGATATCTATTGCTGCTAAGTACTTTTGTTGTCAAATGTTTTGAATATTGTTAGTACAATGATCATTGTGTAAATGCTCATTGTTTAGTACTATTGATGCACTTATTTAAAATATTAAATTGATCCCTTCTAGGAGATATTCTTGGTTGTTATCTTTGTCCCGGGCACATTACTATGGATGTCACAACACTAGAAAAATGTTGCTCTTGTATTTTGTTCTTGTTTTGTTCCGAGCAGGTTACCACGAAGGAATGATTCATAACAACACTGGAAAAGTGTTGTTCCCGTTTCCCATTTTTTTTTATTCTTTTTCCTATTTGCTTATCATAAGAATATTGTTCTTGTCAACTTTTTTTTGTTATTGCGCTTGTTTCGGGTAGGTCACAAGTGATAGATCTGAGAGGGAGCTATAGTGACAGTTGTAGAAGGCAACAAATTAGATGACTTACTCCATGAAGTCAGAGAACAAGATAAAATGAGCTTCAAATTTCAGAGCATGGAAGACAAGGATTGACCTCATCCTTGACAAGAACAAAGTTCTAGATATCGTGAAGGGCAAGATCGTGGAACCATAGTTTGAAGCAGGAAAAGAGAAGGAACCTTAGAATGTTTCAACAATGGAGAAGTTCAAGGACAATGACATAAATTCCATGAGTACCATTGTGGACTCCGTCAAAGATCACTCGATACACTACATATCCAATCTTGACTCATCCAAGAAGGTGTATGATTCCCTAACTAACCCTTTTGCAGTCAGAAATATTGGACACGTGATGAGTTTGAAGAATGAGATTCGTGACACAAAGATCACTAAGGATGACACTATAGTCTCATACTTTGTGAGGATTTCTTAGTTGAGAGATCAACTATAAGCTATTGAAGAAGTTATTCCAGAAAAGGAACTTGTGAATATTGCACTTAATGGTCTTTCTAGATCATGGGATGCATTTGTTGCAAGCATGAACACAAGAAAGGAGTTTCCCACGTTTGAAGAACTTTGGACCTATTGTGCACAAGAAGAGACAAGGATCATCTTAAAGGGAAGATCTCAAAAGGAAGAAGATGTTCAATCCTATGCAACAAAGTTCAAGAGACATGGAGGTAAGAAAAAACTTGGTTCAAGATAGAAATCCAATCATAAGAAAGACATGTCAAAGGTACAATGTTTTGGTTGTCATAAATATGACCACTACAAACATCAGTGTCCTAAATTAGCAAAGAAAAGAAAGGAAAAACACCAAGCGTAAATTGCTAATGATGAAGTACCTTCAAAGAAATCCAAGCATGAAGAAACAAATTTCTTCTACTACTTAGCTCTTGCAGGATCTCTTGAAGACACCATGTGGATAATTGATAGTGGAGCTTACAGACATATGACAGGTGACCGTGAAAAAATCTCGAGTATGAATGAAAATAAAATCTCTCATAGAGTGGAACTTGGAGACAAGAACTCTTATGCAGTCAAGAGAATTGGAAAATCCTCTATCGAATTGGAATCAGGTAACAATGTTCATCTTAGTAATGTTGTGTATGTACATGGCTTGAAAAAGAATTTAGTATCTATTTCTTGTTTAGAAGACAAAGGAGATAGAATAACCTTCGTCGATGGAAAAACACTCGTATGGTCTAAATATTAAAAAATAGAAGATGCTAGAATTATTGGTATTCGTCAAGGAAGATTGTATAAACTTCTAGGTCAAGATGCTCAAGCTCTCGTACATGATGAAGTCAATCCTAGTGAGTTATGGCATATAAGGCATGCTCACCTTCATTATCAAATGTTGCCATATCTAAAGCAGATGCTTGTAGGCATACCAAAACTACAATCAATACACGAAGGTGTTTGCAAAGGATGTGCACTTGGGAATAATATTAAGAAGCCATTCCCAAGAAGTGAGAATAGATATGAGGAGATCTTGGATCTAATACACTCAATTGTATGTGGTCTTATGCCAGTGAAATCTCTAGGAGGCTCTCTCTACTATGTAACATTCATCGATGACTTCTCATGAAAAACCTGGATGTACCTGTTGAATACCAAGGATGAAGTATTTAGCAAATTCCAAGAATTCAAAGTTGAAGTGGAAAACCTGACAGATAAGAAAATCAAGACACTAAGTTCTAATAATGGAGGAGAATATACCTCCAAGGAGCTCATTTCCTTTTGTAAAGCAGTCGGGATTAGGAGGGAGCTAATTGTCCCACATAATCCTCAACAAAATCGTGTCGCAGAAAGAAAGAACCGGTCCATTGAAGAATCTATTAAGGCAATGATTAATGGCCACAATCTATCCATGTTTTTATGGGGAGAAGCAGTTATAACAACCATATATGTTCAGAATAGAAGTCCTTGTCGTATATTGAAGAACATGAATCCAGAAGAAGATTTCTCTGGAAAGAAGCCAAGTTTTGAACACTTGAGGATCTTTCGTTGTCCTGTCTATATCCATGTTCCCAAGGACAAAATAAAGAAGTTGGAACCTTCACAAAAGAAGGGCATATTCATTGGATATAATGAGTCATCAAAAGCTTACAGAATCTATGTTCCAAGTCAACAAAAGGTTGAAATCAACAAAGATGTGACTTTTGATGAAAATATTGCCTTCAGGAAATCTATAGAATATTCCATGGATTCCAACGATGAAGAAGAACATGAAGGTCCCAAGGATGAAACAACATGTTCTCCATAACATCCCAATGAAGAACCATAACTACCACTTGAACCTGTGGAAACAGTTATTGTACCTAAGACCATGAAATGACCAGCATGGCTCAAATCCACCCTATAAGAAGCATAAAGACATAAAGCTCCTAGTGGCACCTTCAGGGAAAGCAAGAGGCCCAAAATATTATCTAGTTAGGTGACACTCATGACAAGTATTGTCAATGAATAACCTTCCACCTTTCAAGAAGCAGTCAAGAAGAAAGAATGGAAGGAAGCTATGATGGAAGAATATGAATCCATCGTGAAAAATGATGTATGGGAAATTGTGCCTAGACTTGAAGGAAAGTCTGTAGTCACTTCAAAATGGGTTTACAAGATAAAGCATGCAGTAGATGGGAGTATCGATAAATACAAGGCAAGATTCATGGCTAAAGGGTTCTCCCAACAAGAGGGAGAAGACTATAATGAGACGTTTTCTCCAATTGCCACATACACCTCTATTAGAGCCATCATATCTCTTGCAACATTCATGGTTTGAAGTTTACATCAGATGGATGTAAAAATCAATTTTCTCAATGGAGTAACCGAGGAAGAAGAATACATAGAACAACCTCAAGGTTTTTAGGTACACCCGAGAGAAACCCATGTATGCAGATTAAAGAAGGCCTTGTATGGACTCAAGCAAGCTCCAAGAGCTTGGTATGCATGAAGTGACAACTACTTGATGAGACTTCGATTTTCCAAGAGCTATGTTGATCCAAACCTTTATTACAAGGTTGTGAATGATGCACCTGTGATCCTGCTACTATATGTTGATGATTTGTTTCGGACAGGTGCAGAGCCTCTCATTATTCAATGTAAGAGGGAGTTAGCCTATGATTTCGGTATAAAGTATCTTGGTCTCATGCATTATTATTTGGGACTAGAAGTATGGAAGAAGTGTGGTGAAATCTTCCTGGGGGAAGGGAAGTATGTTGTAAATATCCTTCAGAAGTTTGGGATGATGGATTGCAAATCCATGGCAACTCCCATGGTGATAGATCTAAAGAAGCTGAGAGACTCTGATTCTGATCCAATAGATTTGTCCCTGTACCTACAATTGATTGGCTCATTGATGTATTTGGTTAACACTTGGCTAGACATTTTATTTGATGTGAAAACGTTGAGCCAGTTCTAGGTGGAACCTAGACATGAGCATTGGATAGTTGAAAAGCACATTTTGAGATATCTTCGTGGGACGCTAAACAGTGATGTACAACTGCATGGATTTACTGATACAGATTGGGCAGGGAGTGCAGATGACATAAAGAGTACTTATGGTATATGTTTCAGTTTGGGCTCTGCTACGATATCATGGGCTAGCAGGAAACAAAAGTCTATTGCAATCAACACTACAGAAGCAAAGTATATTGCAACTTCTGATGCTTGTACAAAAGTAGTATGGCTCCGTAAGTTGATTTATGGACTATTTGATCAGGTGTTGGATTTGACTGTGATATATTGTGATAATTAGAGCTATGAGAATCGTTCAGAGAACCCTATGTTCCATGACAGGTCAAAGCACATTGAGATCAAGTACTACTTTATCTGTGATAAATTCCACAAGGGAGAAGTCATTCTCCAATACATCTCCAACAATGAGAAAACAATTGATATTTTGACAAAACCTCCATCCAAGATAAAGTTTTCATATTTGAGGGACAAGTTGAGACTTATGGAGATACCCTCCCTTGGTTGAAAAGGAGGAGATGACTTCCTTGGTTGGGAGGGAGTGTTGATATATGGCATCATGGATAGTCAGTGTGTTGGTGGAAAAAAATTCTCCAGGTGGAGAATGGTCCATGTAGAACAGATTGTTGATGTACCATGGAAAATTATTCTCGTGGGGAATTTCCCGGATAGGTAGAATGGTCTAGGACAACTATTCTCCTAGGGATTTTCCCAGACAGGTAGAATGGTCTGTCTCCCTGAGTTCATAGTAGTGACCAGAGTGGGGAGATTGGTACAGGACATACATTTTCCCTGAGTTCACAGTAGTGTCCAGAGGGGGGAAAATGGTCCAGGACAATCATTCTTCATGAGTTCACAGTAGTGAACAGAGTGGGAAGAATGGTCCTTGTAGCCCATGGTGTGGTTATCAACATTTGTTGGGACAGTCATTCTTGATGTGTCACAGGAAGTGACTAGGATAGGAAGAATGGTCCCTATATCACTCTGTTGAGTGAGTGACTTATGCGAGTCACTATATTGAGTGCGCTAAGCCTAACACATGACTTATTTAACATCATATCGGATTACTCAGATGGAGTATGGCCTTGAGAGATGATGCAAAGGATGATATATTTTGATGCTAGGATGCTACCAGATTACACTGATAGTGATGATGATGCTCATGACTTGATCTGTGTGATCATGAGATAACCCATGTGGCTATGATGATGCTACCTGTAGAATGGTTTGCAAGACTATGTGAGCCTTGCTCATACCATGTGAAATGGATGGATGTGTTTGAGACCATTACAATTAATACCTCTCTATCTAGGAGGGAGTGTTGATATTATGGTAGTTGCAGGAGGTATTAACCTCCATGTGTAACCTTTGACTAGAATAGATTTTTTCAGAAGCCAGAGAAATCCTAAATGGATGTGTAAAAACCCTAGAAGACAAGTCGGATCAATAAAATAATTAATATTAAAGTATTATCTTCTAGAAGGACAAGTCGGCCCAGACAGGTGACAAGAACCACTATAAATAAGAGGCGCTTGAGCTTATTTGTACACACTCACTCAATCTCTCATACAAGCTAAGAGTTGCATAAGTCCGGAGGAGAGCTACAACTACTGCAGTAGTGATTGGTTATTGGTCGGTGGTCTTGGGATATCTTTTTGGTGCGCTATCCTTGGAAAAGGTTTGCTTTCTTGATGATATTGTGGTTTTCCGGAATCATTATGTCTGTCAAAGGTTAAAGTGCTCGGGGGTGGATGGATGCCTATGGTTGGGAGACAATATTGGATTGTCTATGGTGAAATGAGCACATCAACGTTTTAACATATCTCTAGTTTGAGACATGAAGCAGGCTATCCAAACATGGAGTTGTATACATGACAGTATACATCCATGTACAGAAGGAAAAGAAGACAAAGTTTGAACCTTTTGAAAAGAAGGATACCTTTGTGGGATATAGGGTGTTCCACATGGATATTGATGAGGAGGAGAAGCTGACTCCACCGATGGTGGGGAAGATGACCCCACCTAGTACCAATTCAGAGTAATCTAGAGCTCAGAGGGATTCATCCCTTAGGATCCAATAGGGAAGAGCAACCTCCCAGGACAGTTCATTAGAGATCAGACTTCAGAAGATGCACAGGGAGCAGATGGCTCCAAAGATTGTACAAACTTAGAGGGAGTCATATTTTAGAGGGAGCATGGTACTCTAGGATCGATGGATACTTGATGAGCTTGGTTTTAACCAATAATGTACAGAGTGATCCCGATCTCAGAGAGAGTCATTTGGCTCAAGAGAGAGCCGATTATTTAGAGGGAGTTCCCCCCCAGGTGGGAGAGAGACATCTCCCAAGACCGACAAATAGGCGTCATGAATTGAGGAGGCCAGATAGAAGCTTCAAAGGAAAGAGGCTGATAGGAGATGTGATCTCACTACAGTTTTAGAGGAGATAACTAGTCAGGAGGATTGGGTATGGATTTTGTCTTAGTCATAGAGGGAGCAACCAATGAGGAAAACTGGACAACATGACTTACTCCAGTGACAAAGAGAGTTGGCCTCAGAGTTCGAGATGAAGGATCCTGGTCGAATGTAATCTTGGGATTAGAGGTGTGACGAGATCAGATGCGATCTTCCTCATTCAAGGGATATTTATGAGATTCGATATGATGGACTACAAGTCCATGACTACACCTATGATGACAAATTCGAAGAAGTTGAGTGATTATGCTTTAGATTCAGATTTGGTGGATCCCACGATGTACATGCAATAGATTGGATCCTTGATGTACCTGGTTAATGCCAAGACAAATATTTTCTTTATAGTGAGCACCCTGAGCTAGTATTTGGTTGAAGCCAAGGAAGTTCCAGTGGGTGGCAATGAAGCATGGTACTGTTGGATATGGTTTGTCTCATATGATGAAGTGAGGCTGCAGAGATATACATATATAGATTCTGATTGAGCAGGGAGTGCAGTAGACAGATTGAGCACCTCATGGTGCCGCTTCAACTTGGAATCAGTTACGATTTTCGAGATAAGCTGGAAGCAGGCTTCTGTAGCACTAAGTACAACAAAGATGGAGTATGTCACAACCAATGTTGCAAGTCATGAAGTGGTGCAAGTTCAGAAGCTTCTTGCAGGAATTCATCCAATACATGGTATATAAGGGAGCAATGAAGCTCCGATACTTATCCACAGATGAGAAGATTGCAGATATCCTCTCAGAGTGGCCATGTTGATTTGGCTAAGGAGGTTGATACACAATATTAGCCATGCTGGTTTGGCTAGTGACGAGTGTTGATGTGTCAACATAGAGAATACATTCTCCCAGATTGATTATGCACGGGGCTATGCTAGTGTTGATATGACCAAGGGGAGAAAGACTCATTCACTCACGGGGCTCTGCTAGTAGTGAATGGGCCAAATATGTTGATGTTCTCCAGGTTTGGGCATCCATTCTTCCTAGATTGGTCATGCATGGGGCTATGCTAGTGATGATATGACCAAAGGAGAATGATTCACTCATCCACAGGGCTTTGCTAGTAGTGAGTGGCCTAGATAAGTATGAGGCAGACATTATCCCAGATTGGTCTTGCATGGGGCTATGCTAGTGATGATATGACCAAGGGTAATGATTCATTCACTCACGAGGATTTGCTAGTGGTGAATGGCCTAGGTGTAGTCCTTCTCCTGTCAAGGAGTGGATGGACTCGAGATGCTATCACATGCATATTCTGGGATGGAATGCATGTGCAGAGATGGCACATCAACATGGCTCATGAAGACAACCTTTCTATGACAGAAGAAATCCAAGTATGGAGAATGCCTTCCTCATTGAGAGGGAGTGTTGGATATTTTCAACTTCGACCAATCATTCTCCACAAGAAAGTACAAGAAGACCCATCTACACCATTACAGAATCCCCAGGAAGAAGTTGAAGACCCAGAAAGAGAAGTCAGCCCCATAAGAAAAATAATAATAAAATTGAAGACTTAGAAATAAGAAGTCGGCCCCAAATTGGCGCCCAGATCAGTATAAATATAGGACTGGCTCATTTCATTTTGATAGTTAGACAACGCCTCCTGCAGTGCACACAAGGCAGTTGCAGCTGCACTTTTTGGCTATTTCACTATATCTTGGTTCTAGGTTTCTTGGAGAGTGCACCACACTTGGAGAAGCTCTTGCTTGGTTATTCTTGGTCATATTATTGAGGAGCTAGGTCTTGGTGATGCTATCCTTGGGGAGGATCTTCTTTATATGGTATTTTGTCTATTGATGGTGATGTACTAGTAGTATCTTGGATTGAATTCTTCTAGAGAAAGGTTGGTGGGTTTTCTCCCAAGTTTGTGTTTCCTAGGATAAACTCTTGTGTTCTTGTGTCTACTATGCATGGTTAATATTTCTAGATCTTGTTATTTATGCTGCATTGTTATAGTTGATATTTTTAGTGTATAGTTATTATATGATAACTGTTGTATGAAAGTGAATCTTGTTATTAATCATAAGGCAATAACTATCAATAGTTGAGAATCATAAAAAAACCATCAGGGGTGAGTCCCCGTAATCAAAGCTGACAATTTACCTTGTTTACAATCCATGAAATGTGGGGAAGTACTTAGTGGGTTTCCCATGCTTTTGATAAGTACCAAATAATGAATAGAGAAATATCATAATAGATCCACAATAGATATAGAAGAACAATATGCAAAATCTTATTTATTATAATAGAAAACCCCTGAGGTAGGGAAACACCATACAATGGATCATATTATGGAAGGGATCCTATCATGTTCACTTGCCTCTTCGAGGGGGCATCCTCCTATTGAGCTACCTCCCAAAATACAATACTTTTCTTCACCTCAGATTACATTTATTGAACACCTTTATATAGTGCTACCAACCACCTGAGAACATTCTAGAGGAGGAATCTTCTAGAAGTAGAACCTTCTAAGAAGTCCTCTTACATTTATTATATCTATATTAAGATATCTAACTACCACATTGGGCCTTATTTAATAATATAGTGGACCTAGTCCACCTTACATTGAATGGCCTCCACTACCTCTCTAGCTACCTAACATTCCATCCCCCTTATGAAAGTGTTGTCCTCAACGCTTGGTGTACAACCATATACTAGGGTCCCATGGATAAGTGTGGACCATAGTGATGAAGTAGACTAGAGAGCCATGGTCCTATGGAGAAATGAAAGCCACCATGTTGAAGTAGTCCAACCACCATTGTAAATCGGGGTGCCATGTCCAAGTGCTCATGTGAACTCCACGCGGAAGATATTGGAACCCAATAACCAACTGAAAATGATGCTCTAAAGATTGACACCTGTCATGTGGATCCAAATAAGAAGATCCATCCACATAGTGGGAAAGGGTCATAGATGAATCTAGAAGGCATAATACCACTGTAAAATATGCAGGATGGACACTGGTAATCATAACTAGATCCTGATTTGTTACATTGATGTTCTCTACATAAGGTGGAGTAGCGTCATCAAATAAAATATGAAAGTAGTTATCATCCAAAAAATGAAAACTATCCATATACCAATCATCACAAGTGTCCTCAAAATCATACCAATCATACACTTCTTGATGATATTCATCCATGATGTTTGCCAAAGTATATTTCTCCTACATGA
This sequence comes from Picea engelmannii, assembly GCA_009831015.1. Classification (NCBI taxonomy): domain Eukaryota; kingdom Viridiplantae; phylum Streptophyta; class Pinopsida; order Pinales; family Pinaceae; genus Picea; species Picea engelmannii. The sequence continues at coordinate 238,782 of ML816586.1, forward strand.
TAGCTAAGGACTCATGAATACTGCGAAAACTATCCATGAGGCCCTCTTGAAAGTCATGCATTGCTTCATGCATTTGAGTTTGGAATGCTGCAAGATGCTGTAGAATTTCCTCGAGGGTTTGAGAGTGAAGATCCATTGGAAACACCACATAAAAGAAAACTATTGAAATACTCTATCCAATGGCCTTGATCTAGTAGCAATATGAGCACTCTGTGAAAAGTTATGGTCTCTGCAGTCCCACCATTGTCACGAAGACCCTAGAAAATGGTCGATGTTAAATTGGCTATATCTTCAGTTACAAAACTCTGATTTGTGTGTTTTTTTTTTGAAATCAGTTATTTTTAAAAGAGGAACTCATATCTGTAATTTTTTTTGGCAAATTTAGCTCCAACTGCTACATAAATAATAAAAATCGCATAGCCGTCCGCACAAAAACCCTGAAAATAACAGATTTTAAAATGTCGATAACTTTACTTCCCGGTTTTCGTTTTGGACAATTTTTTTTTTTAAAGTCGGTGTTTTTTTGAGAGGAAATCAGACCTACAACCATCTTCTACAATTTTTGCATGGAAATATACATAAATCATCTGCAATGTTGTGGCCCTATTTTTCTTCTATAAAAAATATGTAAAAATAGAAAAAAAATTGCCACACTTCCTGCCAAGGAAAGTGCTCTGATACCAATTGATAAGTACCAAAGACTAAATAGAGAAATATCACAATAGATCCACAATAGATATAGAAGGAAAATATGCCAAATATCCTTTATTATAATAGAAAACCCTTGAGGTAGGGAAATACCATACAATGGATCCTATTATGCATGGATCCTCTCCTATTCACTTGCCTCTTCGAGGGGGCATCCTCCTATTGAGCTATAGCTCACAATACAATACTTTTCTTCACCTCCCATTACATTTCTTGAACTCCTTGATATAGTTCTACCAACCACCTAAGAACATTCTAGAGGATGAATCTTCTAGAAGTAGAACCTTCTAAGAAGTCCTCTTACATTTATTATATCTATCCTAAGATATCTAACCACGATGGTGGGCCTTATTTAATAATGTAGTGGACCTAGTCCACCTTACATTGAATGGCTTCCACTACCTCTCTATCCACCTAACAACTTTCTTCCACAAAATGTGGGGAAGTATTCGATGGGTTTCCCGTGCTTTCTTCCACG
>ML816586.1:240017-255331 GCA_009831015.1 Picea engelmannii
ATATATATATATATATATATTTATTTATTTATTTCTCTGTGTGTGTACACACACACATAAAAGTATTTTACATGTTTTTGAATGAGCCATTTTTACATCTTCCATTTCCTAATTTTAATATTAATCACATAAAAGTATTTTACATGTTTTTGAATGAGCCATTTTTACATCTTCCATTTCCTAATTTTAATATTAATATGTTTGACAATGATGAGTTAAGTGGTAATGGTAGAGATAACCAGCATGAGCCTGACAATGTCTCCATGCACAATGAAGATGGGCTTATATGCGATATCACACTTTGTGTGTGTGTAAATGTTTTACATGTTTTTGAATGAGCCATTTTTACATCTTCCAGTTCCTAATTTTAATTTTAATATGTTTGATAGTGATGAGTTAAGTGGTAATGGTAGATATAACCAACATGAGGCTGATAATGTCTCCATGCACAATGATGATGAGCTTGTATGTGACATACACATTGTGAACCAAATGTTACATGGTGTTGTTGATCATATGGAATACATACATATAGGCGATGAACATGTGAAAGGTATGGATCAAGATCCATACCATGTCATTAGTCCAATTAATTTGATGCATGTTGCACAAAAACTTGTTTTATCAGTGGCCAATAAATCAAATTATTCTAAGTTATTTGTTGTTTTAACATTTTACAATTTGAAAGCAACATGTGGATGATTATACAATAACTTTATATCTTTGTTAAGATATATGCTATGTACCAAATACCAATAATAAAATAATAAACTAGCATACACACAATGTACACAAAATGTGAATGTGGAGCACAACCCCCGAATAGATAATAGAGATGAGTTACACAACAATTTTGTATACAATAGGAAACTCTCCTCCAAATAACCTCAATATATCCATTTAACCAAATCATATGTTCCTCCCCCAGTAATGACTACATTGAATTCTAATATATATACCTATTCTCACTCATTGTACATGTGGGCCCTTTAGTGGGTCTACTCATATTACATTTACATTTAACCTCATATATGCCCCCCTTGGGGTCATATCATATTACCACCCTTAAAAAATATTTCTCCTCAAAGCCTTTTAATTAAGGGTTTAACATGTGATGAAACCGAGTAATAGAATTTCCTTATATTCCTACTCTATTGCTACCACTAATAATGATTAATCCATCCAAATTCTTGTTGTTAATCCTTGATAAGTGTTTTTTGCATAGCTTTATTTTATTTGATTCCATGTGTTGTTGTTGTTGTTAACTTCTCTGATTTGTGGTAGTCATTGGTCTCGGATAATATATATCTTGTTGAATCATTGTTTTTTGATGCCATGCTTGATGAATATTGTTGATTATTCCACCTTCTTCCTTGGTAATATTGCTTGAGATGGAAAACCTAACTGATTTTTTGGAGTCTTTACCCCATTTATATAGGCCAAAAATTTAAGAGGGATATCTTGCTCTGTAAGAAAATATTCCACCTCTTTGACCCCATCCATATTTGACATCTTTGACCTCCTCAAGCAAATCCATTTTAGGGCATTTCACATGAGGTGGCCATACATATGACCAATAGAGCACCTAAGAGGGATCTTTACATAATCTGTCTCTTGTCGATATGATCGATTCCCCACTTGGACATCAATACCTTCAAGAAATCCATCTCCCAAGTTCATTTCCACACAAATCTTGGCCATAGAAATCCTACCTAGGAAACCAGTTTTTTCATCTATATCCACATCCTACCCAATATATTCCCTATCAAAGTTATGTCCCTCTTTGACCATAGATCCAAAGGAAGAGAATGAAACTTTACCCACAATGGTTGATTGCTATCCCTTTCTCTCATTGGATCAAATAGTGGCATCTAGTTTTTGAGGAACAAAATGGAACTATCCCAATACCATTCCCCCTTCAAGATGTTTTGTTTATCCTTTGTTGACTGGAAGACAAAATTGGTCCAACCCTAGCTAGTAAATGGAAAAAGGAGCATAGCCTATCTATTGTTTCCATACCTTTCTCACCCACGTGCTTATTCATTTTTCTAAGATGAGCCTGCCATGAAACTTGTCTAGCAACGTTACTGCCTAATATAGATACACTCACTCCATTAACACATCTTGACCCAATATCAACTTCATGCATTTAACTCTTCACTTACACACTTAGACTTCCTTACCCTTCTCTTTACCACCCCTGCCTCCTCACCATGTGAGCTCTCAACCTTCTCTCTCACCTTAGGGATAATTTTAGACATATATTGGTTTGATAGAGCCAGGTGCTCACCACCTTTCTCAAATGATACTAATATGCCTGAGTCTGCCACCTCTGACTCTACATGGCCACCTTCAACGATGGTCATCGACTATAGTGGAGGTGGTTCCTGCATTTCCACGCCATCATTGTCTACCAACTCCATCTAGATCAAAAGGATATCTTGACTAGAACTCTCATCAATCATCAAGGTAAAACAAGATCCAATAGAAACTTTAACTTCCTCATTATTGCCCAGGTTCATATATGTGAACCCAAAAATCTACCACCTCCATACTTTTCTCCCTCCAATCAAAGCAATAAGGTACTCCCTCTCTCAATATATTAATGAATGAGCCATTTTTACATCTTCCACTTCCTAATTTTAATATTAATATGTCTGATAGTGATGAGTTAAGTGGTAATGGTAGAGATAACCAACATGAGGCTGATAATGTATCCATGCACAATGATGATGAGCTTATACATGACATACACATTGTAAACCAAATGTTACATGGTGTTGCTATGGAATACATACATATAGGTAATGAACATGTGCAAGGTATGGATCAAGGTCCATACCATGTCATTGGACCAAGTAATTTGATGCATGTTGCACCAAAACCTGTTTTATTAGTGGCCAATAAATCAAATTGTTCTAAGTTATTTGTTGTTTTAACGTTTTACAATTTGAAAGCAACACGTGGATGTTTATACAATAATTATATATATATTTTTAAGATATATGCAATGTACCAAATACTAATAATAAAATAATAAAACTAGCATACACACAATGTACACAAGATGTGAATGTGGAGCACAACCCCTGAATAGATAATAGAGACGAGTTACACAATAATTTTGTATACAATATGAAACTCTCCTCCAAATAACCTCAATATATCCATATAACCAAATCATATGTTCCTCCCCCAATAATGACTACATTGTCTTCTATATATACCTATTCTCACTCATTGCACATGTGAGCCCTTTAGTAAGTTTACTCATATTACATATACATTTAACCTCATATATTCCCCCATTGGGGTCATATCATAGTACCACCCTTCAAAAGTATTTCTCCTCAAAGCCTTGTAATTAAGGGTTTTACATGTGATGAAACCAAGTAATAGGATTTCCTTATATTCCTACTATATTTCTACCACTAATAATGATTAATCCATCCAAATTCTTGTTGTTAATCCTTGATAAGTGTTGTTGTTGTTGTTGTTGTTAAATTCTCCGATTTGTGGTAGTCATTGGTCTCAAATAATATATATCTTGTTGAATCATGTTTTTTTGATGCCATGTTTGATGAATATTGTTGATTATTCCACCTTCTTCCCTGGTAATACCGATATCAACCTTATTGTCTTTCTTGACAACTTTCTTGGTAATGATTGTGTTGATATGGTTCCACCTTTGATAGTTTTCCTTCATTCTCCACACTCATATCATTAGTTTTATTTTTAGAGACAATGGCATGCTCTATTCTCTATGCTTGGTTTTCAATACTTCATGGTTTTGAGACAATTCGACCAATAACAAATAATACTGTGGATATTCTGAACTATTCTGAAGAAAACTCTCACCACATAAACTTAATCATCATATTATTTCTCTGTATGGAAGGGAAATCCATGAATAAATCTGCGTTCTAGAGAAGCTTTGAGTTAAGAATCAGAGGAGAGAAACAAACTTAGATTTTTTGAAAGGTTGTAGGGACTTATAAGTTTCTCTTCTCCTCTCATCTCTTCGCCTTTTTGTCTCGAAGATGGATCTTGTTTTGGATCCAAAACGTCGACCGGTAACAAATAATCCTGTGGATATTCTGAACTATTATGAAGAAAACTCTCACCACATAAATCTTAATCCTCATATTATTTCTCTATATGAAAGGGAAATCCATGAAGAAATTTGCGTTTTGGAGAAGCTACGAGTTAAGATTCAGAGGATAGTAGTGGACTAAGATTTTTTGAAAGGTTGTAGGGACTTATAAGCTGCTCTTCTCCTCTCATCTCTTCGACTTTGTGTCCTAAAGATGGATCTTGTTTTGGATTTGAAACATCGACCAATAACAAATAATATTGTGGATATTCTGAAGAAAACACTCACCACAAAAATCTTAATCTTCATATTCTTTCTCAGTATGAAAGGGAAATACATGAAGAAATCTATGTTCTAGAGAAGCTTCGAGTTAAGATTTAGATGAGAGTAGTGGACTTAGATTTTTTGAAAGGCTGTAGGGACTTATAAGTTGCTCTTCTCCTCTCATCTCTTTGGCTTTGTGTCCTAAATATGGATAATGTTTTGGATATGAAATGTTCACCAACAACAAATAATACTGCGGATATTCTGAACTATTCTAAAAACAACTCTCACAACATAAATCTTAATCATCAAATTCCATCATTTTTTACTTTGATATTATCAAGTTTGAACTTAGCTTCTTCAAGTATATTCTAATGAACCTCTTCTAGATTCTCTTCTTTTTCATTTTGACACTAGATGGTGATAATTGCTGCCAAATTCTTCAATCCTTGCTTTCATTTCTTCTTTGATATCATTGGTTTCCAAGGCTTCTTCAACAATTTCACTCATTTATTCACCAATAATCTTCTATTTTGCCTCTTGTAGGTGCCTTTTCACATCACAACATTGTTAAGGATTTCTTGATTATGGTTACACCACCTTTTGATTTTTTGTCATTGTTTTTCAATTCTTCTCTCAACTCATCATTTCCCACTTTCCTTTCTAAGATTTTATTGTTTTAATTTCCGAACCTCCTCAATGAGTGCTTCTTTAAGGTCATGGAACTTAAAAAATTGGTCATCTTTTTTCCTAATTTATTCCTTTGCTTCATTTAAGTCATATTTTATTTTCTACATATCCTTAAAGTTCATTTCCCTTATGACTTTATTGGAGAATAATTCTTCAAATTCTTCTCGAGTGTAATGTAAAAGATCTCAAAATCAAGACTTTGCCAGTGGACCTTAGCTTCCTCTCGAAGATAAAAAAATCTACAAAAAGCATAATTAAATTATTTCTTATTTTTCTTTGCAATCCTCAACCACTACCTAGGATCAATTCCATCTTCGTCTCCTCTAAACTCTAGTACATTGGTTCTCATTTGGGATCTACCCCAAAACCCTAATTACTAAACCTTCAATATTTATACCAATTTATCAAACAAAATTTACCAATATAATCTCATGTGTTTCCTCTTTACAATAGATGTTGAATCACCTCAGTCGGAGTTCCTAATCAAAAGTTATGTTAATTTTAAGTTAACATACCTTTTAAAGCACTAATTTTGGGGATTGTCCTTCAGGATAACCCTTAAATTGATCTAACTCTAGATTTTATGCATGACTAATCTTAAAATTTTGGCTTATAATAACATGGTATGTCTTCTTCGCAATGCCACATGTCACACTGAATTCTTATGTGCCAAGGACAAGTTAGGATAACTTAAATAAAACTTGTTGATTTTTGCATCATTCAAGAGAGCTCAATTGCACCATATGCCACACACCCAATTTTGTAGCTCTGAGTTAGAAATTTTAATAGGAGATATCTTGCTTTTTCTACTTCCCAATGCCATAGGTGTTAGTTAATTTGGACATTGCAAACCTCATATATGATTGTTTTACCAAAACCCTTATTTGAGACTAGTTTAAGGACAAGAAAAAAATATTACTTGCACAACTTGTAACTCCATAACTATAGTGAACTAGATTCTAAATTTTTTACCAAATGTATTTTACTATTTTCTCTATCCACCTTGAAATTTCACATAATTTCAATGAAAAAAAATAAAGAATGAAAATGGTAAAATGACTTGTTTGAAGCAACAAAACCAAGAATAGTCTACTTTAATACCAAATACCAAAAATAACATAATAAACCATTGTACACACAATGTACACAAGACGTGAATGGGAAACACAACTCCGAAAGAGTTAATAGAGATGAGTTGCATAATAACTCCTTATATAATAAGAGTCTCTCCTTCAAATAACCCCAATACATCAATATAACCAAATCATGTGTTCCTCCCCCAACATTGATTACACTGACTTATATATACACCCATTATCATTTATTTCACATGTGAGCCTTTTATTTGGCCAAACCCTATTACTTATGCATTTACCCTATTACTTATACATATAAACCCACATATGCTTCCGTTAAAGACACACATATTTGATAACCATTATAATTTGATGTGTTTTATGATTTTCTAAGATCTTACGTCTTCATGGGATTAAAAATTTCATATCAATTATGATAATTAATTAATGTTAGTTATACACAACTTGATGCACAATAAACTATTGCTAATATATGATGTACTTCCTAGCACACGAGGCATTAAAATTTTTGAATGTACAAAGTATATCACACACATAAGAAATATTGTTTTATTCTATATAAAGGATGATATCAAGATAATTACGTGTCTCCAAAATGCTATAAAAGTCACTATCTTTTTATGTAAAAAGGTCACATGTTCCACATAAAGTATTATGCCACTAGCCTAAATTGTAATGCATATATTATTGAAAACCTTTAACTAAATATATGGATTGGAATGCAAAGAGTAGGAATGTGCAAGAGTGTGGTGCATTCCTACTGATTCCAAGGCAATGAAGCACATATAAAATAGTTAACTTGAAAAGTTTATAAGTGAGTTGTGGAGTATAAGCTTTTCCTTACTAATGAGTGAAGTGAATCCATTCTCTTTTCAATGAACAAATTATTCAATTTAAATTAATCTACTTATAAAGAAAAACATTTAATATTAAATCTTATTATTTTTAAAATGCATCAAAACAAATTAATATTATGAATTTTTAATATATGAAATTTTTAATAAAAAAATTACTCTTACAAAAAGTCACTAAAATTGATAAGTCACTTAAAAGTCACTAAAGTCGATGATGTTACTTGTAACAAGAAAAATATTGTAACTAATGAAATTTTTCCACCATATGGTTACATGACATGCAACTTACTTTTTGATATGCATTTCAATGAGAAGGGGAGAAGCTCAAACATTACATGGCAAACACTTTACATGCCATACATGGAGGAGAGAAACCATGTGGGTTTTGTACTTTAGTATGGTTTGCCTCGTGCTTCTATCCCCTATCTAGAAACCGTGTGGGTTTTGTACTTTAGTATGGTTTGCCTTGTGCTTCTATCCCTATCTACATTTGTTTTCAATTTAAAAGGCTTAAACCTTGCATGGCTCTCTTGTTTAATGATTCTAATTTATTTGAGCAAATAGGCAATGTACATAATATTGTGCGTTGTACAGTCTCCCTCCTCCTTCCTATGATGAAAGCTTTTCCCTAATTTTTTTATTCACAAATAATTGGAAACTTGTAATCAAAACCATATAAGATGGTAATATAGTAAAAAATGACACAAATTCATCATGATACCCTTAGTCACCAAACACATGGATAACAAGCCATATAGTAAAACACCAATATCTACCAAAAGTATTATTTGTATTCCCCAATAAGCATTGATATCATATTATAAGCATATCTCATTATGGGTGAATGGTAAATATTTTTGTAATGTTATGAATTGTATTAATTTTCTTGATATATAATAAAAATAATGTGTTTGGGTACATAATCAAGAGAATGTGTTTGGGTACATAATCAAGAGAATGTGTTTAGGTACATAATCATAAAAGTCTTGTCAATCCTACAAATTAGAAAGGAAATTTCGATTTTAACGGCATTTTCAAAACTTGTATGATTGTCACTATGATAATATGTGTAAGGTAGGATTGTGTAATTCAAACTAGGGTCTTTGCAAGTTATAAGGAATGAAGTGGGAACATGGGTGTCATCTCGTGAAAAATAAAATGTTGTTTCAAAAGGAGCATGGCTTAATAGTAAGGACATTCTATCAAAGAAGTAAATTGAGTCCAATGTGTACTTCATGTTGCCTATTTTCCAATAACACAAGTTAGAAGGATGATTTCCTTAAGCCGCCCCTTTAGAGTTCGATCTTCATGCATGTTCACATAAATGTTTCACATTTTGTCCCTTAATAACTCCATGATGCTAGAGCTATTGAGAGGTTGAGTAGGTTTCCAAGGGACATGGGAAATTGTGTACTATGTCCATCACACCATAAAGGTTATTTCTAAAGGGAAGCTTCAAGAGCTCCAATGAGCATAGAATATTCCTTTTGATGTGGCTATGATACCCCAAACTTAGCCTATCTTCCATGGAATATACCATGTCGTCTTGGATCGTATTGTACACATGTTCTTCACATTTAGCTTATATACTTCCTTACCATGAAATCCCCTTCTACCATTCAAGTGGTGAGTGGTTTTAGAGGTTCTTATATACCTTGCTACTATTTTAAAATTTGGAACAAAAATATACAAGGGCACGAGGGGATGGTATAGTGGGAAGAAACAAGTGTCTCCCTATTAGTTTAGGCAATGGGAAAAAAGATCAAGGTGGGGTTAAAGAAGAGGATTTCCCTAGCTATGGATAATGTTGTGAATCTTAGGCGAGGAAGAAGGATTTACACATGCCATCTTATAGTTAACACATTGACATGTCTCAGTAGTAAAAAATTTCCTCATGGAAGAAAACAAAACAATATAAAAAATAGTGAAAAATTGGGGTAAGGAATTAATGAGATTTAACACGTGGACCAAATGAAGTTTATATGATTGAAAAAATATTACTTTTTACATTAAATCATTGTCATTTTTTTAAAAGTTCAATATAGAACTAAGAAAATAAATGATTGAGATGTTTGGTTTTCTACCACACATGGTAGCAATGAATTGTGATGAGTTATGAACAAAATCATCTTGGAGTAACCAAATTCACATACTTGAGGTGAGAGGTGGGGCTGCCATCTAGAAGAGCATTTTTCAGTTTCAATTCTCTCTAACAAATTTTCTCCATATTATCCCATTTACAAATACTAATTAGATATACATAATGAGTAACATAAGTTACATGTCCTTAACATGTAGGTCAATACTTTGAATTATCGAAGAATGATCATAGATCGCCCTTGATACGAGCCATTTGACAAAGACACTTTTGTGCAATACACATAGCAAAAGAAATTTAAAACCAAACAAGGAATTCCATACTATTGTTTTATGTGCATAGTCTAAGACCATGATTTCACTTGGTGTTAGTCACCTAAAAATTGTGAACATAGAATAGACTTAGGGCCTTACAAGAACCTTTCCCTCACTAAATTGACTAATTTTACATGTCCACTTGAAGAGCTCACCCTAGTTGCATAATCCATGACAATTGTCAAATGGGTTGATGCCAATATCCCATGCACCCACAGACTCTATTTCAATCTCTTCGAAATTGTAGATGAACATTCAATTCAATCAAATGATTTAATACAAAACATCATGGAAAGGGTCTGATTTTGTTCTTCCTCGCCTACTAGAGCATGCTTGTGGACTGACACTTTTAGAGCTAGACAATCCCTTCTCATGTAGAGTTTCTAGTAATGTGATTTTCGACTTCCTCTAACCATGTATTTACTCAGAGAGTGCTTAGTTGCATATGTTGCTTGAAACTAATTGTAGGAAAAATGAGTTAGATGTGCCATGTTCCATAAACCAAAATATGAAATGCTAGAGAAGGATTGGAAGTGAACTTGTTTTTCATGATAGTAGGAAACATCATTTCTATATTTATTTAGTATGTAGGCAAAGCAAAATATGAACTCGTATTAAAAATAACAGCAAGCAATTTAACAATAACATCAACTTCATTTTACTTGTCATAATTACATTAATTGGTGCAATCAATGGTCATCACCCTTCTCAATTGATTGCATTATTAAACTTGCAAACTTATCAATTCAATTGAATTATTTATGTAGCAATTGCACCTAAAATGCTTATGAAAATTTTCTTTTCCATACCAGAAGAGCTAGGCATTCATTTCTATTTCAAAAAGCTATACAAATTTGAGAACATAAGTTCAAAATACATTTCAACAAGAATATCTCATTCAACTAAACTTTAACACGATTTTCAATTAATTTCATTTTAGTTCATTAGAATAAAAAATGTTCTTCAAAAGGACACAATTTCCATGACATTGTTCTATCAATAACAATATTTCACCTAACAATAGTTCACCTATTCTTGAAGGTTGGTCACTTTGCATAAAAAATCATAAATGCTAGGAGTCAATAGTAGTCAAATGATATACCTTATACTTGAATATTTTGGGAGAGATTGCATCCACTTTATGACATTGACTTTATTTGGAGGCCACTCTTTTCTCTTCTCGGGACTCAATCCCTCATTTTCTTTGTCAAAATATTTTTTTTCTTTTTCTTTTGGTAATCCTCCTTTGAATTGGTGGACAATCTTCCTTCAAATTGAAAAGAATCCCTAGGTTTGTTCACTTATGATATACATGGACATTTTGATCTTTGCATCGATGTTGCTTTTTCTTTCTAGTGTACTTCAAAGTGAGAAGATCCAAAAGCAATGTATGTACATTAGCATTCCATTGCTCTTTGCTAGTATTGTTATCCAAATGCTCTTTAATAGTACTCTGATTCAAATCCTCAAACATGCAAGTAGGTGCCACACAAAAAAATACATTTGCCATTTCTTTTTCTTTCACTTTCACTTTATGATTTGTAAACTCACTTTCAATTTTTTTGGCATTTGATTCAAAATAAAGACAATAATCTATACAGACATTCAAGGTTGTATATGTTCCTTCTTATTATCTTCTTGAGATCTAATTTCACATGTTACCATTGTGATTCCCTTTTTCTCCCTTGCTTCATTTCCAGTCTTGGCATTAACTAGTATATCATCCAATTATTTCGATTGATTGTCCTTTACCTATACATTAGTTCACATGTAGCTTGACCAGTTTCATATTCAATATTTGTTGGTTTTGTAAAGAACACTATGTTTATATCATGAACACTATCTTTGTCACGAGTCTTGCATGGAATCATGAATTATATTTATGGTAATTTTTCCTTATAATTTTTTATAGTTCTTTCTCTTTTTTTTTGATCTTCTTTCATATTTATTAGTTCCTCTTGATTTATTATGTCTTCAACTACAATACATTCCTTGTCATTTCTCGACTAAAATTGACTTTGCCTTGCTTTCCTAAAAACAAACATTTTCTTCTTTGAATAATTCTTTTGTCTTCTTATAAAGATTTAATGAAAGGAACCATTAACTTATTTTCTACTCAAATCTAAACAATTAATGCTTCATTTATTATTTGGACTAAAAGAATCCATCTCACAAATTCAACACACAACCACCCAAACACTCTATTTAGTAATTTAATATTCAAATGAAACTTTAATATCACTCCAACTAAATGGAATTTGACAACACAAAACCATAAAAAAAGAGTAATTGAAGTATAAGCATTTAACCAAATAAAATCACGATGGAAATTTTTTTTTCAAAAAAGAAAAATGACTTATATTAGTTAATATAAAAGGTCTTTTACAATGATCTTCACATCAGTCCAAGATTAATATGTCCTTCTTCCTAGACTAAATAGACATGAGAATTGATCATATTACAAAAAGCAGTAAACTGCCTCCTATCATTGTAGGAACCATTGGTTTTCATATCATAATACAAAATGCCATAATCACTCTTGTTTCAGTATTCTAAGTCGAAATATACATCAACCCAAAATCTTCCCTGCACTAGGAATTTATTGATTTACTAATCTTTCAAAAGTGTCTGGTTGTCCTTCTGTAACCTTTGCAAAATAAATACCATCTTCTTCCAGTCACAAAGAATCCTTTGAAAGTTGGTCAACATCCTGGTTGTAAGCTCTATATATATGTTGATATTTGAGCTGTTGAAAACTCTCGCTCATAATTCTAATTTTTTCCATCCAAGACTGCAAAGAGATCACCTATAAGTTATCATCATTAGCAAACCAATCGATAATAATCTTGGAGTCTCCTACCAAATATAATCTTGTAACCTTTTTATATATTGCAAATAATAGTAAGCACCACAAGGCTAGGAGTTCACCCCTTGTATTGGTTCCTCTACCACAATTCATTTTTAATTTGTATCTACCCATCACTGGACATTTTAATAGTTCCCTCGCCCCACATTTTAAACCTTTATCTTGTGAGGCTCCATAAAAAAACCCCATAATCAAATTCCAATCCAGAATGGGAGGTCTGTCTATCCTTCTTATCTTAGTACACTGTGTGAATTTTAATTCTCCCAAGTCCTATAGAATACAGTTGCTAACTCTGACCAGATTAGGAGGTAAATCTTCAAAGATAAACAAATTTCTGTGTTTCCACACCTCCCAACAGATAAAGCAAGGTATTTCATTCCGATTTTCCTTCCTTTTTAACCAATTTTGAAAACAGTCTATAGTCTGAACTCCTTCCCAAGGACTGACTAAATTTAATTTCTTTGAAATTGTTTGCCAAATATCATTGATGAACCTGCACTCCACAAAAAGGTGAAACATTGTTTCCTCACTAATCCCACACAAGACACATCTACTCGGCCCATTAAAACCTCTTCTGTTCAAATTTTCCCAAGTAAGAATTTGCTGCTCCAACATTAGCCAAACAAACAGTTTAAATTTTAAGGGTAACTGCCAGTTCCAAATTTCATTATACCAAAAACAAGGTTCAACTTCCCTCATCTCCAACATTTGAACTTTGTAAGCAATATTAGCATTAACCTGTCCCCTTTTTGTGTCCCAAGACCAAAGTAAGGTGTTTTTTGCATTATTTATTACAAAGCCCGAGCCAACTAAGCCCTTAACAAAGTTATTCCATTCCTCTTTTTGATCACCTTCCATCCCTAGTGACTCAACCTTTTTCCATCTTGTGTAAGTTGTATCCTCCACCTCACTAGTCCCAGCTTATGATAGGAATTCAATCTCTCGAGCCTTCAAATTCAAATTAAGATTCCTTGACAATTTATAATATGTATGTGAACCCACCATAGGATCGGTACCAATTCTAATAGCCCTCCCATTCCGAGGCTTCCAAACCAACCAATCTGTTATAATTGATAAAGAAGCAGAGAGTGCTCTCCAAAAGTTTGATGTACCTGTCCAATAATTCCTATTTTGCCTCAACCACTCCTCCAATGATTTCTTCTTGAGATATTTTTTAATCATCACCTCATGCGAAAGACCAGGCATCATAAGACATCTCCACAGACTTTTTGCTGCCAAGGCTTTCCCAAAGGAAAATATATTTTTTAATCCCCATCCACCAGTCTTTTTTGGTTTTGCAAGCTTTTTCCAGCTTGCCAAATGCATACCTTCAATAACTTGTTTTCCCGTCCACAAGAAGCTAAACATCCTCCTTCTAATACTGTTTAAGACACTTTTTGGGATCTTTGCCAAGGATAGCCAATATATATAAATGCTTTCAAGAACAACTTTTACAAGAATCACCCTCCCCCCTAAAGAAAGCCATCTATGATTCCAATTTAGTATTCTTTTATCAAATTTTTTCTCTAGCCAATTCCAATCCATTCTAGATTAATAATTTGGTTTTAAAAAGATTCCCAGGTACTTAAAATCTTCATCAACTAGTTTTACATCATAGGGCAAGATCTCTTTTATCATATCTAGTTCATCAACTTCCCACCCATCTTCTTAAAAAAATTGACTTCTGTGTAACCATCCCTGTCACTTTAAAAAAAATCCAAAACCTCCTTAAAAACTTCCCACTCAATCACGATGGAACTTGATCACACGTAATGTAATTCTATCGTTATGAATGAATAGAGAGCATCGTAACGCTAAGGAATGTTAAATGATTTATTTTTCACCATTTTAAAGTTAGAAAGAAAGTAAAAAATATAGTGCAAAAGATAAATTCACAATACCTTAAACCACAACAACATTGAGTGCCAAACTACAAATCTAATCGTTGTCAAATGTTTTTGGTGGATTTAGGTGTTTTCACTGATAATTTTTTATTTTATTTTATTTTAAACATGAATACAAAATTCTTGTTTTTGAGATGAGGGGTATATTAGTAAAATAGTTACTATTATGCATTGCATTGTGAAAGAAAAGTTTTTTTTACAACTTGTGTGAATAGTTGGGAAGCTTGGCATTTCAAGTATGTGGAGCTTGGATTGATTACATTATTTTGATCTACTTATCCAGACTATTCATTGAAAAAAACTCGTCAGGATGATCAACCATTGCATGATGGAATAAACTTCACTCTCACCATAGGTAAAATAATACAAGCATAATCAATGCAATGTGTTTCTCCTTTGTTACATGTATCTGATACCATATATGACCATTAGATGTGTAAGTATTTTGAGATCTTTATAATGGTCATTAAAGTAACAAGAACTTAGGTGCCCCACTAGAAGGAAATGTAGCGATTAATTTAGCCACTAACCTTGCCTTGCTATTTTCATTATTTGTTGGGTTTCGTTCCAAAAGAGTTCAAGTTTTGACGCGCGAGATGGAAAAAGGCAAGCACTTAAGAGACATGTCAACGACATTGATAGGAGGAAATCAAAGAGAATATTGAAGGATCTCAACCATCATATTTGCAACATTGATGAGGAAGAAACCAAGAAGCAAAAAAAGACAACATACATGGGCACTTGCATTCAAACCCCAAACCGCTACAAATTGTGTGACATGGACTAAATATAGATTGACATATGGAATACAATACAAATTGGTTTTTGCATACAAGTGGTAAATGTAGACTAGTTTGGTGAAGAAATTTTCCAAGGATTCCCTTATATTAAAGAAGCACCTTCAACGTAATTAGTCCCTACATATACATGCAACTATTGTTTACACCTTTTTAGGTCCTTGCATATGGAAGGAGACTATTGTTTCCATTTTTCAATTAATTTTGGGTTCATATATTCAAAATTGTAATATCTCAAAGTTGTGTTGAAAAATGATTTATTCTTTTTATCATTTTTCTTGAATTTTGATTAGTTAAAAAATGTTGATTTGAATTTTTCTATCATTACCAAAAAAAA